>JBCFYV010000386.1:0-109481 GCA_039000515.1 Timema cristinae
CAAACCACCAAAATATCCTTTTTTCACATCACCGTGAATACCTTGAGAGGTGGAGTCTCACCTACGTACTTTACTGACTGAGATGCTAGCTAGTGGAGAGGGTTCGAGGTTCGTTACAGTAGGGTGGATGTCAAGTCTGTGACCTTACCCAAAGGATCCAAGTCTATGAACTTAAACAATGTTATTCAAGGGGTTATCCCAAAAATTGTTTTACTCACTATAGTGTTTAACGATGCGTTTGTGGGCAGTTTAAACACGAATCAATTTCAACTCATTCTTAGAAACATGGATCGTTTCGTCCTATATATAAATGGGATCCAAAACATTTGCACATTTTGATCAATTTTCACAAAGTAGGCTCGTCTACCCTCGCCTATGAAACATTATTTTCAGGATTGGGAATGCACTACCAAAACAACGAACATTTAATCACAAGAGACATGTTTAATAAAGGTTACTTTATGTTGGCGTTCGATTTGACTCCTGACAATGCAGGACAGGACTTACACACCAGCCTTCAGACAGAGGGTAACGTGAGATTTGAGTTAGAGTTCAAGACATATCTTGATATTTCCATAGCCTATTTGTTCTACTCTGAGTACGAGGGGACGGTGTCGATAGATTCGAATCAAGGGGTGGAAATTAATTATTAAGACCATAAATTCATATCAAATAAACACACTCCTGCAGGAAATTTTTTATTCCATAAAGGGACGTTTCCTTCCGACAAATTACCTCAAAATTTCACAGGTCACTCCTTATTTGTGGTCAATCTAGACCAGTGGTTCCCAACCTTTTGTGGCCCATCTCCCCTTTCTGGAGGTTGACTAACACCTATCGCCCCCTTTTCATTTTCATTGTATGCCTAATTTTAATTTGAAGTAAGGTGTAAATAATAAAGGAGTGTTTTTATTATTATAAACAATTTTACTACCGTATATAAAAACAACCAAAGCAGTTTTATCCGGTCACTCTTGAATAAAATAGGAAAAAAATATACATTTTATACAGATTTTTTTTAAATAACAAAGAAGTGAAATAATTAACTAAGATCATTGATGTACATTTAAAAAACAGGAGTTCATGTTTTCATTTTTAAATTGGAATCTGGAAAAATTAAGAGAGTTGCCAGTTAAAATTTGAAAAAATAAAAGAAAGTTTGAAAATTTGTTATTGTTTTATTTTACCTTTCCAATGGCTGCCTTGTGCTTGGTAGATTTCAGTTAAAGCTTGAATATCCGGCTTGATGTTCGTCAAGTTCAGGTGCAAGTCTCCTTTGAGGCAAATGTCCAACTTATTTCTTTGTTTTGTGAGGAGCTGGACAACAGAACTAAATCCTTTTTCAACTAAATATGTTGACGGGAACAAGATGAGAAGTGGTTCAGTTTTTACCCACAGTTGTGTATAAGTGTCCATAATCTTCACCCAGCCTAACTCGTAACCGCTCTGCTTGAAAATGATTTTCGCCTCACAGTCATACTTCAGATCTAGAAACTCTGTCTGCAAAGAGTTATCAAGCTTATCCACAGCTTCAAACGATAATGGATCTAGAATTCAATCAGGAATTTGTAACTTGGTCAAATCTTCAAATCTTAATTCCATGTCAGTTTTTAACTGGTCAAGGTGATCAGTAAAAATTAGGATGTTGTCTTTTGGGAGTTCAGGAGTCCCGTTAGCTGACACTGAACACTTTTTAAGGGTCAGAAACTGAATCAGCTCTTTACGGCCAATATTTAACCTTGTGATTATCAAACTTGGCGATGAATGATGAAATAATTCCTTTGGCCTTGATAAGGTTCATCTTGTTTCCTTGAAGCCTTATATTGACTTCGTTCATTTTTTCAAAAATATCTGTAAGGTACGCAAGTTCCAACTTGCGTTGCTTCAAATTCTCACTTAAAACAGGATAAGACATGTCGAGCAACTCAGTAACCGTGTCAAATAATTCGAAGAAACGGTGCAAACAGTTTCCTTTGGAAAGCCACCTCACGGCCGTATGTAGAAGCAAGCGTTCGAATTCCTCATCATTTTCATCGCAAAGTTGTCGGAACAGACGGTCATTGAGGGAATTAACTTTAATCTTGTTGACACCAGTAATGACCAGTTTTAGGGTTTCATGCAGGACACGACTCCATTTTTTCGCAGCTAAGTGTTGACGATGAATGAGACAGTGAATAGTGATGACCTCTGGCACATCTTTCTTAAAGTGGGCTAGAAACCCAGCATGACGACCTGACATGGCAGGAGCACCGTCTGTTGCGCTAGCGCTCACGTTTGTTAGGGGAATCTCTTTTTCCTCTAAATAATCTTGTACCACTTTAAAAATCGGCGATCCCTTCGTATCAGTGATCAAAGTTCTAGCACAGCATTTCCTCGGTAATTTCCTTTTTTTAATTGATAAACCTCACATAAGCTAATAAAATTGCTTTGTTATCAATCACAGTTGATTCATCAATCTGCAATGCAAATTTACTTTTTTTCAACAAATTGGTGAGTTTGGATTCAACGTCTGTGGCCATTTTGTCAATTCGACTGGAAACAGTATTGTTGCTCAAAGGAACCAATTGACTTATCTTATTACTAAGGCCCTCTCCTAACATGAAATCAATAATTTTTTTGGTAGCCGGTAAAACAAGAGTTTCGCCAATTGTGTGAGGATTACCACATTTAGCGATCAATAAAGACGTAAGAAGCAAGAAGACCTTTATCAAGATCGGTTGCTCGTTTTTTAAATAATTCACTCACATTAGGCCGTTTAACAGCTTTAGCTTTGAGGTGTTGAAAATAACTAAGTTCTTTACTCACTTTATCCCTGTGTACTTTTGATAAATGATCTTTCATTCGCGAAGGCTTCATGGCTTCATTACTAGAAAATGTTTTATCGCACAAAAGACAATGTGGAAACTGCATATTTTGCGGTGACGTGATAAAACTGAATTTTAAATACTCAGCTGAGTATTGACGACACTTCTTCTTTTTTGAATCCATTGTGCATGAACTTCTACACTTCAAAACAAACGCACAAAAACAGAAAAGACACGCACAAAAACTGATGGTGAGGCACACAAAGGCTAGTGAAGACTGAATACGAATGTAGGTCAATGGCAAGTGTGTTATGTTGGAAGGAGGGGGAGGGGGTTGAGTCACCAGTCGGCCGCGCTGAACAACAACAGGTGGGGGACTGTGAAGAGGGGAGAGTGCAGTGAACTCGCCGGCTCAGAATAGCCAGTGACTCGTGCTACCCGGCAACTTCTATTGTACAGTACTATTTTAATTTTTCCCCCTTTGAATACTCATCGCCCCCAAATCGCCCCCACTTATTTATTGCCCCCCTGATAACCCAAATCTCCCGCTTGGGGGCGATCGCCCCCAGGTTGGGAACCACTGATTTAGACCCTCACATTAAACCCAGTTACCATTGGGTAGTTCTATATTTTATCAAATTTGGGGAATATTTTAATACATATGCCAGACAACAGAGCCTAGCAATGACTAGACTCATGAACAAACACTAGAGACGATGGCTGTACAACAGAAAACTAATCCAAGCCATAGTTTCCGGTGTGTGCAGCCACTATTGCTGTCTGTTTGCAGTTGCCAAGGCCACCTGATGGAACCTTAGGATATTCACAGACTTGTTCTCCACCAAAGACTTTTGCAAGAACGACCGACTGGCCATCACGCTGTTCAAACGTCACTTTGGAAGCTGTCCAAGGTGTACGCGCAGAGATGCCCAGACGTGTGTTCCAGTATTAGATATAAAAGGCATACTAGAATTTTATTTAATCATTGGTATTCAATTATCTGACAGATGAACATTAGCATATCAGCCATCTTTGATTTTTCAATTATCATCCATTCAAAAAAGAGTGGGTGGTAACTGAGCTAGCGATAGTTTTCATTGACGAGAAACAATCCTTAAAGTAAAATTTAGATAAAGCCGTTGTACCTTACGCATATAATAAACAAAAAGTCAATTTTTTGTCCCATCTGCCAGGGCAGACATTCATACCTATACCCGAGGTTTATAATTGTCCCTTGGTAGATTTGATCAACTCTAATTGTTGGGGGTGTACCGCTCCTTGTCACGACATCACTCCGTGTGCGTTAAAAAAATGCAAACTTCTGGGCACGATTCATCAGATTTCACAGAACCAAACAATTGTATAAATTTTGTGCAATCATCGAAGACGATGACGACGATTCTAGCTTTAATTGTGACGACCGTTGATTACAGGTCATCAGTCTAGACGCAGACAGCGATGAAGAAGTTGACGTGCAACTGTAATATGGTGGAGGATGATTCACAACCATCGTCGTCGTTGCTAACCAAGACTTTCTACCTAAACGACAAACAGAACAAACACGTGGTGGTGGGCCTCTTTCCTGACCGCAACTTTTACGCTCACGTGATGTTTTCGTCAAATTCTAATCGTCTAATACTCACCGTCCCACAATGGAACTTTTTCGTCAAAGAAATGCCGTTTTGGTCTGATTGTGTGGAGAAGTGTTTAATCTTTGAGTTGAACATTGAATACTTTAATATAGCTGTAAAAAAACTTTTCGCCATGTGGAAATTGAGCATAAGTAAAAAAAAATTACAGATATACTTGTTTGCGAACGAATTAAAAACTCTTTTTAGGTCTTGAACAATATATCACTCGGTAAGTAAATTTTCTCAATCATCCTAATGTATTGGTATTCATAGACAATGCCCTCAACTCCAAATGGTTTGTTGACCCTTCTTATCCTATCCCATATTTTGAATATCTATCGTTGTTCAACGATCTTTGTATATTTTATGCATAGCAATAATAAATTGTGAAAAATGTGTATTTTTTTATTATAATAATAAAATGTGAAAAAGGTTGTATTTATCTTTCATTTCTTATAATATTTCCCTCCGATTTAAATGTTATATATGTAGTATGAGCCTTATAACTTAAAAAAAATATGTTTACCACTTTATAGAGTATATCTAAATATGACATCATTAATAAACATGACAAGTAGTGATGGTGACGATGCATATATGTTCACCTGAC
This sequence comes from Timema cristinae, assembly GCA_039000515.1. NCBI lineage: Eukaryota > Metazoa > Arthropoda > Insecta > Phasmatodea > Timematidae > Timema > Timema cristinae. Next base: position 5,046 of record JBCFYV010000386.1, read on the forward strand.
AACCAGGGATAGAATCAATGTTCAAACTCTACGACGTCACAGAATATAATAATTCATTCAATTAGAAGACGTCATACTCTTGTGGCGCTTCTGACATTCTGGAAATATCATACTCTTGAAGTCACAGAATATTCATTAAAAACTGATATTATTCAATCAATAAACGTCATTCTATTGTGATGTCACTTTAATACGTCGCATATTTAATTTAAATACCTCTAGTTTAGTTATACACTCCCATATTACCTTCATACAACGTCATTCTCCTTGAAGTCACTATCATACATCATACAATATTCAATATTTTCGTTTACTAATAATTCATTCAATTAGTAAACGTCTAACTCAGGTGACGTCACTGAAATACTTCACATACATTTTTTAAATACCTCTATTTTAGTTACACACTCCCCCATTAACGTCATACAACGTTATTCTCCTTGACGTCACTATTATACCTCACATACTTTGTCACAACATTCAATATTTTCATTTACTAATAATTCGTTCAATTAGAAGTTGTCATATTCTTTTGATGTCACTGAAATACGTCACATACAAAATTTTAATACCTCTAATTTAATTACACACACCCTTATTAACGTAGTTCTCCTTGGCGTTATTATCATACGTCACACAACATTCAACATTTTCATTTCCAGAACAAGCCATCCCACATACTACTTAGGGCCTATTTGTGAAGTAAACTAGACTTACAGTGTGTACATTCTATTTGATTGAAATAACATTTTTAAAATAACAATTTTCACCAACCTTGGCCATATTTTTTTGACTCATTAATTTTTTAAGGTATTTCCAATTCTTTTAACAGCCTATCATCTAGAACTAAGTGTTGTTTTCACTTTGGTTTTTCTATCTTCTATACAAAAATAAAATGATGCACTAATTCTAGCCTCCTTTTACCATGTATTTAAATAATTTGAGCAAGTAGCGACTTTAGAATCTATATCGCTGAAAAAAAACATAAAAGTCTATAGTTTTTAAATATAGGAAAGATAATATATTTATATATATTCCTATAATAATAGATAAACAAAATATACATGTCAGAATTGACTGTAAATAATGAATTCCTAAGTTAACTAAGAAATATTATACTTTGACAATGATTTGAGCCCTGGTACTTTGACTTTGGACGTCATTCTATTGTGACGTTATTTGCCACCCTACCTTGTATTTCCCTATGTTTTCTACTTTTTGTGAACAATTTCCAATTTATTCTCGCATGAATTTAAGCACTTCGAAGTTAGGCCACACGCTGGTTGCTGGCCTGACTAATAATACTATTTACATCTATTAAATTAAATAAAAGGACGGAAGGAACAACGTAACACATTGTTTTAAATAATCTAAATAAGGAATTTTGATTATTAGAAGAAGAACACTTATCTTTTATTAAACATATTCATTATCCCGTTAAGAAGTCTGTTGACTTGTTTATAATAAACGTCAGCCATGTTTGATTTCAAAGCATGCGCAGTTCTATCAAACAAGTGAGTAGCGGATCTGTTCGTAAAAGAAGAAATAAAGCTCGATGTAAATAACTCAAAACAAGCGGGTTTTTCAATTCTGACAGATGGAAATAAACATTTAATTCTGTAAGAAAAAACACTGTTCACTTTCATTAGCATACAGTTCAATATTTATGTTAAACCTGCATTTTATTTTATTTTTATCCCTAGTCCATAGCCAACATTTTATCTTTTGGTTTTATATATATATATTTGTTTTCTCTTTGGACTTGGAAGTAAAGAATAGAACCTTTTTAAATTTGGTTTTGGAAGATTTTTTTTATAAGAGACGAGGTCTTCTTCTGAGTGGGTTTTAGCATGGAGGCAAATCTGTGGAGCTCCCAATTAAAATTATTTTAAAGTGAATTAAAGTATTCGTGGTAAAATGGAAAGCTAAGTGTGTGTACAAGAACTAGATTGTTTATTTTCGTTTCAATTTGCGTAAGAATTCGAATTACTAAAGTGTAACAAATCTCTGAAGTTGGTGTCAATATGGACTAATTCAGTGGTGAGGCCAAGCCAACTCTTCAACTATAAATTATTATTATAATTTATTTTTGTTTCTCCTATAAAATCAGAATTCATTTACTTTCAGAAAGACAAACTAATTTAGAGAATTAATTAACATTTCATTTTATGTCTAGTATATTAAATTTTTTATTATTATATATTCCTTTTTTTTTGGTCTCAACAATACTGTTCTATACTTTGTTAAATTAGAATTATAATTACCCGGAATTCCGTAGGTAGGCTTGGAATGTGGTAAAGGGGAAAACAACAATAAATCCACAAAAGTCCCAACAATTGTTATTTTATACATTTTTTATTGTCTAAATTACATTTTGTTCCAACAAACCATTTAATCTGAATTGTTCATGTTTTAGTTTTAAGTTTACCCAGTGGTCTCGAGTATTGAGAGTCGTAGTACCACTGACTGAACTAACCGAGGTAAAAAAAAAATTCTTTTAATTATTATTTTTCTCCTAGATACTAGGGGTTGCGCCCAACAAAAACACAATCTTTATACACCTTGATGTTAACTATTGTTGTTATGTTAACAAGATGCAGAAGACAATAATATTAGACACAAAGAATATAATAATTTTTACGATACAATACAATAAAATATAACAATATATATTTTATATAACAATATATATATATATATATATATTTATATATATATATTTTTTCACACTATAAAACACCTAGATTATGGCTCATAACTCGGCATCACTCCTTGAAGAGTATATCGGTGACAACTTGTATTTTGTTGTGTAGTAAGCAACAAAGTCGAAAGGATTGGGTGATTAACTGTGGAATGTAAAGATACTTTGAAAAGGTGGAATTATAGGAGGGGAGAGGTGGTCACTGTGGGGACTGTGATAGCTACAGTAGCGCACCTCTAGTGAGGTGATAATACATAGTACGGAAGAGAGCTTGGTAAAACCTCAAGATGTCCATCCGAATCTTAAGAATGGATATATTTGAGAAATCTTACCTACTGATTAGGTAATTATTGTCCTTGAAAAGATAGGGAAGATTTTTCAAATATTCAAAGAACAAAGTAGACAAATACAACAATGTTCGCCATTTTAAACGATGTTTTAGAATGTTGTGATAACAAATAATTGAACTCGGTTGTGCTCGCAAATATATTCATGAACAATAAATTACAAAGTTATTAATAGTAAAACATTAAAAAAATATACACTTAGTGACCGTCTTTCTCACAATCATCGTGTATCGAAAACCTAGCAGTGCGAATAATTCGTAGCTAAACACATCCTCCTGTGAAAACTATTGGTCAGTCTTATCTCAAAATAAAATTGAGTTAAAAAAATTATTATTTTGTACACTTGCAGTACCTACCTATCTATGTCAACTAGGAAAAAACTTTTCATCAGAATGAAAATATATTTGCAATCAAAATTGTATTATAGTTTTTTCTTAGAGAAAACATTTTTCTCAAAACAAAGCAGTTCGAATGTTAATACGATCATAATGTTCTATAAGGGTTTTGTAAATAATTCCCAAAAAATTGCTGTGATACTCATAATAGTTTGGGAGAAATGAATGGTGAGTTAAGTTTTGGGGTATTACAATATTTGATCGTAGAAGCCATGATGTATGCTCACCTTGGGTGCAATTGGAACGTGAAACAAAAGGAGAGGAAATTACAAATATAAGGAAATAAACTTAAGTTGTATTTAGAAATTTCTAAATACAACCTAAATTTATTTCCTTATATTTGTAATGTATTCGCTACTAATTACACTTCACTATAAATATTATTAAAAGGAGAGGAAAGATAACAGAAAGAAACGTCCACCCTCGTTCTTTCCCTTTGTCTATCAACAACCATACGTACGACAACGAAACTGATGGACGAGAAAGTGACATAGACCTAGCCCCTCGATTCCCTTTAATCTACTACCTGCTCTGCCCCATCGCATGGGCGTGTATAAGATCGGAAAAGTCGATTTGGGAGTAGTATAAATCTACATCTAACATATTTACCAAATTTAATTCCTTTTAGCGAATTACAATTTTTTTATCGTTCCCCTTAACTGTCGCATACATTGCATATATTCGTACTAATTAGTGAATTATGTCAAAATCTCACATTGGCTTGAATGTGTGTAGGAGAGAATTTGATACCCAAATTATATATTTATATATTTTTTCTCTTTTTACAAAATGGTGTACAGATGACAGCTCGAAAATTTCGGCCACAGGTATGTTCATCTAGTTGTATTATAAAGATCAATAATGAGTTTACGTAGACTTTTAGACATTAAATGGCTGACTTTGTACATTATGCTTATTTTGTTAGACGTCAAAGAAAAAGGGAGATAATCCTGTCAGCTGACTGAAAGTTTTTTTTTGTACATAAGCTCTAAGTGTTAAATTTTAATTTAAAATGGCACTCCACTCTGCAATAAAGGGAAAGCTGGTATCGGTAATTGGCGATGAGGTAGGAATTTCTTTAATCTTAAATTTAAATTGTCATTTTATATGGCGTGTTACTGATATTGTACTGGTTTTTAAAGCAATTATAAGTGAAGTGGGTAATTGTGACAAAAAAAAAAGTGAAATTTTTTCTCCAATTTCATTCTTCAAGATAGAGGAAAAACAAAAACTTGAAAATGATGCTATTTATTGCAACTTTCAGGAACCGTATTAAAAAATGTAATATTACAATTTGGAAATTAAAAAAATGATAGTTTGATCTCTAAAAAAAAGACAATAATGATACAGGGATTGTGTGAATAAGGATTAGTACTCTTAAGAAAAAGCGATTCTTTAATATTTTGGGTTGTAGTAATTGGGTATCCAGCGATCTGAAAGACAGGGAAAAGTCAGGGAATTTGATCAAATTTCTGGAATTTTCACATATATATGCACCAAAAATAGTCTCTTATTTGCATGAATAAAAACATTTATTCCAGTTAATACACACCTCGAATCTATTTTAACACAGCTGGTCCAGTTGAGCACGCTAATCAAGTCTCAAAGTCAACACATGTGATTTTCAAATTGTCTTTTCGCCCATATAGGCCTACTGCTTGTCTTTAGCCTAAATTGATTCATGATTATGTTATAGGAAGAAGAAATTTAAAAATATATATATATATACATTCTATAGGCCCTAATTACTGGTAAAGTTGGAAATTGGCTCTGGAAAACCTGAACAATTCACGAAAAATTTAAATTATAGGCCTACTTTAGCTGGATACACTGAAGATTTATTTGTCCCATTCTCTGCATTTATTTCTTAAAATATCCTAAATTTATTTATATCAGTTGTACATTATTACAAACATAAAAATATGTAGAATCGATTAGAACAAAAAAAACTTTTAAATTAACTATGATAAAGTTCCACTCACCTAAGCTCACCTTTCAGCCATTCTAGAACAATTTGGACACATTACACTTACCTAAACATAACTTTACGAATGCGTAAAAACTGTCAACAACAACCACAATTAACTCTACTTTACCTGCCTCGGTGGCGTAGTTGGCTAACGCGCTTGTTGTGTTGAGCTCGACTGCTGAGGACGGGGAGATTGAGGTTTGAATCTCGGTCAGGTGAACTGGGGTGGTTTTTCCTAAATGGTTTTCCACTCTCCCTCCACGCAAATGCAGGTTCTCTTCCTCTAATTCAACATTCCTAATCCATTAGTGTAATTAGTACTTAAAGCGCATAACCCGAACGGGTAGTAAGACGCAGTGCTAAATATTATTATTATTATTATTACTATTATTATTATCATCTCTACTTTATAATAAATTTAACTTCTTCAAGCAATTTGACTTGATGTAGATTATTACAAGTATTCTTAATGACTAAATTCTAAAAGTGTAAAACTTGTTAAACACAATATTGATGACATCATGGAAATAACAAGACAACTACAGTATAGCGTCGATTAACCAAACGTTAATTATTCGAAACGTCATTAAACTGAACACCTGTTTTAAATAATGTAACATGGCAACTGAATGGTGTGTGAGACATTAATGGACCACGCCTGATCGTATGATGCTCACCACTACACTCCTCTCCTCGTTTTGTCAGTGTCTCGTCAGTTGCTGTGTTGAACAGTTCTGTGATCTTTTGTTCGCAGTTGAATGTTTTAGTTTTGTGACTTATTGAGTATTTTGTGAGTGAAATGTCATCTACAAATAAAAGAAGTCGTAATGTGTTAACTATTGAAAATTAAATTGAAATCATAAACATATTACAAAATAGTGAGTCGACTTAGTCACTTGCAACATTTTATAATCAGGGTGTCCAGCGACCTGGAAAACAGGGAAAAGTCAGGGAATTTTTACATTTTGTCTATAAAAAGCCTCATAATAGTCAAAATAACACTTTTCTCCCAGTTTTCACACCATTGTCCATGTTGAGCAGACTTATATCACTTGTCAAGGTCCACAGGTGAGGTCTGTGTGACTCCACCCTTCTGCCACATGTCTTTAGCCAAAGTTGACTCACGGCTATTCACATGCATGAACATTTGTTTAGGCCTACATTTTAAGTAGAAGGAGCTAAGAATGACTCTGTCTCACAACTATTTTAAATCATTCTTGCTTGAGGCAATCTTTTAATGGCTCAATACGATTTTAATGAAATCTATTTTTAACTTAAAAATAGTCCTTTTCCCCGGAGGTGGAAAGCGTTTAATCCCTTCATTGAGTGATACAATTTCAAAATGTGTATGTATCTAGAAAAAAAACCACTATTCATCTGTGATCTTAAAAAATTATTTTTGTAATATACTTAATATTGATATGTATATATATATATTGGTCTGGAAAAAATTTAATTGGATCTGGAAAACCTGGAAAAGTCAGGGAATTTAAAAATATAATCTGGCTGGACACCCTGATAATGTAGGTAAGGCTACTATCTCTGATATTAAGAGTAAGAAAGATGTGCTCTTGAATTTTGGTTCAAAGCTAGACAGTGAAGATGGGTCTAAAAAACGTAAAACTCTGAGAAAAGCCAAAGATGAAAAATAAGAAAAGGCTATGTTTTTATGGTTTGTGCAGAGAAGAAGGGAGAACCAATACTTGGACGGTTACTGTGATAACTTGGTGGTCCACCTGACTTCAAAGCCAGCACCGGCTGGTTAAAAAACTTCATATCCCGCCATGGTATTCAGGAATTAGAGATCCAAGGAGAGTCATTGTGTGATGACTCAACAGCAGCTGAAACGTTTTAAAGTTCCCTTTCAAAATTTCTTAAGAAAGAAGGATACCCTCGTGATGATGTCTATAACATCGATGTAACAGGGCTGGTCTGGAAATCTCTGCCAAGTAAATCGCTTGCTTCTCTTAAAGCACATGGGGTAATTTGGAGGTACCTATTTGTCTAAAACAGTGGTTTCCAACCTTTTGTGGCCCATCTCCCCTTTCTGGAGGTTGACTAACACCTATCGCCCCCTTTTCATTTTCATTGTATGCCTAATTTTAATTTGGAGTAAGGTGTAAATAATAAAGCAGTTTTATTATTATAAACAATTTTACTACCGTATATAAAAACAACCAAAGCAGTTTGATCCGGTCACTCTTGAATAAAATAGAAAAAAATTTACATTTTTTATAGATTTTTTTTAAATAACAAAGAAGTGAAATAATTAACTAAGATCATTGACAGTCATTTAAAAAACAGGAGTACAGGATTTCATTTTTAAATTAGAATCTGGAAAAATTAAGAAAGTTGACAGTTAAAATTTGAAAAAATAAATGAAAGTTTGAAACTTTGTTATTGTTTTATTTGACCTTTTCAATGGCTGCCTTGTGCTTGGTGGATTTCAGTTAAAGCTTGAATATCCGGCTCTATGTTCATCAAGTTCAGGCGCAAGTCTCCTTTGAGGTAAATGTTCAATTTATTTCTTTGTTTTGTGAGGAGCTGGACAACAGAACTAAATCCTTTTTCAACTAAATATGTTGACGGAACAAGATGAGAAGTGGTTCAGTTTTTACCCACAGTTGTGTATAAGTGTCCATAATCTTCACCCAGCCTAACTCGTAACCGCTCTGCTTGAAAATGATTTTCACCTCACAGTCATACTTCAGATCTAGAAACTCTGTCTGCAAAGAGTTATCAAGCTTATCCTCAGCTTCAAACGATAATGGATCTATAATCCAATCATGAATTTGTAACTTGGTCAAATCTTCAAATCTTAATTCCATGTCAGTTTTTAACTGGTCAAGGTGATCAGTAAAAATTAGGATTTTGTCTTTTGGGAGTTCAGGAGTCTCGTTATCTGACACTGAACACTTTTTAAGGGTCGGAAACTGAATCAGCTCTTTAAGGCCAATATTTACCTTGTGAATATCATACTTGGCGATGAATGATGAAATAGTTCCTTTGGCCTTGATAAGGTTCATCTTGTTTCTTTGAAGCCTTATATTGACTTCGTTCATTTTTTCAAAAATATCTGTAAGGTACGCAAATTCCAACTTGCATTGCTTCAAATTCTCACTTAAAACAAGATCAGACGTGTCGAGAATCTCAGTAACCGTGTCAAATAATTCGAAGAAATGGCACAAACAGTTTCCTTTGGAAAGCCACCTCACGGCCGTATGTAGAAGCAAGCGTTCGAATTCCTCATCATTTTCATCGCAAAGTTGTCGGAACAGACGGTCATTGAGGGAATTAGCTTTGATCTTGTTGACACCAGTAATGACCAGTTGTAGGGTTTCATGCAGGACACCACTCAGTTTTTTCGCAGCTAAGTGTTGACGATGAATGACACAGTGAATAGTGATGACCTCTGTCACTTCTTTCTTAAGGTGGGCTAGAAACCCAGCATGACGACCTGACATGGCAGGAGCACCGTCTGTTGCACAAGTGCTCACGTTTGTTAGGGGAATCTCTTTTTTCTCAAAATAATCTTGCACCACTTTAAAAATCGACGATCCCTTCGTATCAGTGATCAAAGTTCTAGCAAACAACATTTTGTTGGTAACTTCCTTTTGTTCATTGATAAATCTCACATAAGCTAATAAAATTGCTTTGGTATCAATCACAGTTGATTCATCAATCTGCAATGCAAATTTACTTTTTTTCAACAAATTGGTGAGTTTGGATTCAACGTCTGTGGCCATTTTGTCAATTCGACTGGAAACAGTATTGTTGCTCAAAGGAACCAATTGACTTATCTTATTACTAGGGCCCTCTCCTAGCATGAAATCAATAATTTTTTTGGTAGCCGGTAAAACAAGATATTCGCCAATTGTGTGAGGTTTACCACATTTAGCGATCAATAAAGACATCTCATAAGAAGCAAGAAGACCTTTGTAAAGATAGGTTGCTAGTTTTTTAAATAATTCACTCACATTAGGCCGTTTATCAGCTTTAGCTTTGAGGTGTTGAAAATAACCAAGTTCTTTACTCACTTTATCACTGTGTACTCTTGATAAATGATCTTTCATTCGCGAAGGCTTCATGGCTTCATTACTAGTAAATATTTTATCGCACAAAAGACAATGTGGAAACTGCGCATTTTGCGGTGATGTGATAAAACAGAATTTTAAATACTCAGCTGAGTATTGACGACACTTCTTCTTTTTTGAATTCATTGTGCATGAACTTCTACACTTCAAAACAAACGCACAAAAACAGAAAAGACACGCACAAAAACTGATGGTGAGGCACACAAAGGCTAGTGAAGACTGAATACGAATGTAGGTCAATGGCAAGTGTGTTATGTTGGCAGGAGGGGGAGGGGGTTGAGTCACCAGTCGGCCGCGCTGAACAACAACAGGAAACCTAAAACTGGTCATTACTGGTGTCAACAAGATTAAAGCTAATTCCCTCGATGACCGTCTGTTCCGACAACTTTGCGATGAAAATGATGAGGAATTCGAACGCTTGCTTCTACATACGGCCGTGAGGTGGCTTTCCAAAGGAAACTGTTTGCGCCGTTTCTTCGAATTATTTGACACGGTTACTGAGTTTCTCGACACGTCTTATCCTGTTTTAAGTGAGAATTTGAAGCAACGCAAGTTGGAACTTGCGTACCTTACAGATATTTTTGAAAAAATGAACGAAGTCAATATAAGGCTTCAAGGAAACAAGATGAACCTTATCAAGGCCAAAGGAATTATTTCATCATTCATCGCCAAGTTTGATATTCACAAGGTAAATATTGGCCTTAAAGAGCTGATTCAGTTTCCGACCCTTAAAAAGTGTTCAGTGTCAGATAACGAGACTCCTGAACTCCCAAAAGACAAAATCCTAATTTTTACTGATCACCTTGACCAGATAAAAACTGACATGGAATTAAGATTTGAAGATTTGACCAAGTTACAAATTCTTGATTGGATTCTAGATCCATTCTCATTTGAAGCTGTGGATAAGCTTGATAACTCTTTGCAGACAGAGTTTCTAGATCTGAAGTATGACTGTGAGGTGAAAATCATTTTCAAGCAGAGCGGTTACGAGTTAGGCTGGGTGAAGATTATGGACACTTATCCACAACTGTGGGGAAAAACTGAACCACTTCTCATCTTGTTCCCGTCAACATATTTAGTTGAAAAAGGATTTAGTTCTGTTGTCCAGCTCCTCACAAAACAAAGAAATAAGTTGGACATTTGCCTCAAAGGAGACTTGTGCCTGAACTTGATGAACATAGAGCCGGATATTCAAGCTTTAACTGAAATCCACCAAGCACAAGGCAGCCATTGAAAAGGTCAAATAAAACAATAACAAAGTTTCAAACTTTCATTTATTTTTTCAAATTTTAACTGGCAACTCTCTTAATTTTTCCAGATTCCAATTAAAAAATGAAAACCTGTACTACTGTTTTTTAAATGTACATCAATGATCTTAGTTAATTATTTCACTTATTTGTTATTTAAAAAAAATCTGTAAAAAATATACATTTTTTTATCTATTTTATTCAAGAGTGACCGGATAAAACTGCTTTGGTTGTTTTTATATACGGTAGTAAAATTGTTTATATTAATAAAACTGCTTTATTATTTACACCTTACTCCAAATTAAAATTAGGCATACAATGAAAATGAAAAGGGGGCGATAGGTGTTAGTCAACCTCCAGAAAGGGGAGATGGGCCACAAAAGGTTGAGAACCACTGGTATAGAGTATGTTAATTGCAAATCACTTCACTAACGTTAATATCAATTGGAGTTTTTGAAATAACTTAAGCCATTGCCAGTTCAGTTGAATGTAAATGAAGGCAGGAACCAACCTCATTCTTTGCTGCTTCATAATAAGTATGAAGCAGCAAAGAATGAGGTTGGTTATTAAACTCCGAAGTCTGCTAAAAACATCACTTCGCTAACGCTTCTTAGTGATGAAAATAGTGTCATCATCTTGCTAACATCATTTAGGTAACAAAACTAATGATAGTCACATAGCTCACGCTAGTAAAGTGAAATTTTCATTTTAAATGCTATTTTCCCAAACATCACTTCGCTAACACCCACATCACTTCACTAATGACAATAAAAAAACTTATTTCGCTTAAATAAATATTATAATCTCTTATTAACATTTGAGCTATTAAAAAAATATATAAAAAATTAGAAATGTAAAACTTAATTTTCTTTATATTTTGGAAAATTTAACATCACTAACACGTGAATTTTGTATGATCCTGCACTTACAAAATACTAATTCCAATAAATTAAGAAAAAAGTATAATTTTTTCATATTATTGTTAAAAAAATATTATATGCTTACTAAAAATACATATTTTATTTGGACTTTAGAGATCATAACATATTTAGATTCATCTAGAACAGTGTTAGGCCTAGCCAAGGATGGATTATGGGTAGCAACTTTGGTAAAACTAAAAAAAACACAGGTAAATTGTAAAATTAAGCTCTGCTGGTACTTACTTACTTCTTTAATAGATTTTGTGTAATCGGGCAATAAATTATACTTTTCCTGAAATTTTTATTTTTGGATTTTCTAGCTATCCCAAAATTTAAGAATGACCTATAGGCCTATATTAATTATGTAAAATTATCAAGGGTGTTTTGGGTAGGGTTAAGTTTATATATATATATAGCTATAATCTATGTTTTGAAAGATAAGAACACTGAGCTTGGGTGACTCATCGATAGTTGGTTGAGGAAAGGTAGCCATTATTTACGGCTGGTGAAATTTCAAGAATGTGCCGCTAAATGACACAAATCCAGGTGGCAGAGCTGTGTAGGTGATCAAGCGCTGGGGTGACGTTGGACATTCAGAAGAAAAGAATGATAGAGTGAAGAGGTGTGTATTGGTTGGGGGGCACAGTCCTACGATTATTATTACGATGTATTCATTTGAAAGTATTGTAATATTAATAAAAATAAAATAGTAAAAAGGTTCATAGTCTTTTTTATATTTATAAATAATACTATTAATCACCTGCATATTATATAAATATATAATGATATCAAGGACATCCCCTTTAATTTTGATTTAGATAAAGTTGCGATACAACAAGGTTTCAATAATTTTTTTCACTAAACCTGCCCCCAAATTACTGTCACATCCCCTAAAAATAGGCTATATGACTAATAACTGGTAAGTTTAAAAATTGGGTGTATCTACATTTTAAAGCTTATTTTAGGGTTAGTGATGATTGAAGGTGATTAAGTTAGGTCTAATTTATAACAATCCCAGTTTACCTGCTCTTTTACAATGATCCTCAGGCTACTTGCTGTTTAATATTGCTCAATCACGCTACTATAATTCTTCACCTTGTAAACTATGTCACTGAAAGCTATACAATATTGTTTCAGGATACTTGTGTTGGCTTCCTTCTTGGTGGTATTGGGGAAATAAACAAGAATAGGCACCCCAATTTTATGGTCATTGATAAAAGTAAGTACCTTAACTTGAAACTACTCAAATAAATTACCTTAATATGCTAGTTACATTAGCATTTAAATGATATAGTATTGTTCCAATCAATGTGAATTTTTAAATTTTTCCACCTTTTTATTTTTTAAATATGGTTTTCAAATTTATTTAAAGTTGGTTCTTTGCAGAACTCTCGAAGAAACTATATTTTTATGTTTAAGCATGTTATTTTGTGCCTTCTCTAGTTTTAACATCAATGACCACCTGTACTTGGTATGTTTCTGATTTGGACACCTGCTAAACTATTCATAATCAGCGGTTCAAAACTTGGTGGTCAGCCATTTTAAACAACCCTGGGTTTTATCCTCAGCTAATCTCACTGAAGGGTGCTCAAAGTGTGTTCAAATTGGCTGCTTAAGCTGGAATATATAGTCTAAAGCAGTCGTCACCAACCTTTATGTTACCAAAGGCGCATCTGAATTTCTGAACCTTTATCCAGGTGCATATACACACCTACAGTGAAATCTCGATCTATCGTTCATTTTTTATGGTCCCTGAACAAATTCTATGTAAACGATAGGGAAAAAACCTGCATCAATTATTCCTCAATTCATCGTCATCCTGCTTCTACTGATCAGAATTTTTAGTCCCCATAATTGTTAATCCATGATTGATCGTTTTTAAGAAAGACACACAAACACAAATGTTGGTACAATCATTAGTAGTAATAATGGTTAATTTTTTTTACTGTGGTGAAACAAGTTTCAATCATGTATCTTATCAGCTAAACAATGGCTTTGAGAGGATGGGGGATGCTGCTGTGGTCACCAACGCCCTAAACCCCTGCTTTGAGGGATTTTTGAAGCTGCTGGAGGAATACAACGCTCAGGGCATTTATAATTAAGATAAAACAGGTCTATTTTTCAATTGTTTACCAGACCAAATGTTGGCATTGAAAGGAGACCCCTGCCATGGAGGAAAAATGTTTTCGGAGCGACTGATCGCACTACAGTGCACAAACAGCAATGGCTCGGACAGCTGAGTGTCCATCGTTATTGGAAAGTCTGCGAAACCACGGTGTTTTAAAAATATAAAGAAGCTACCTGTGACCTACTATGCCAACTCTAAAGTGAAGATGAAGTCGGGGATTTTCAGAGACTTTCTGCGTGCTCTTTATGCATCAGTTAGTGTGCAAAGAACAGGAAAATCCTCTCTTTGTAGTCAATTGTTGGTCTCATTCTCCAGACACATCCTTTTCGAGGGATGTAAAGGTGGTTTTTTACCTCCCTAATTGCATCAATGTTGTACAGCCTCTAGATTTGGGTGTGATCGGGTGTTTCAAGCAGGCGTACAGTAAGCAGCTAATACAGAGAGCTGTATGTCTGATGGACGCAGGGAAAGGGCTTCAACTCCAGATATACATCCTGCACACCATTCACTTTATTATTTTATGATGGCAACAAGTGACAGTCTACAATACATTATTATTATTAGCACCGCGTCCTACTACCCGTTTGGGTTATACGCAATCTACAATACATAATTGTTTTGTAAAGTGTGGCCACGTGAAGAAAAATGAAGGGTCAGAGGTGACAGATTGACAGAAGAGACGATGATGGATGATGACAACACGCAAGATGAAGATTGGGTTCGACTGGGGAAAAGCATCGTTGGCGTGGACCAGGAGCTCATGATGTGTAGTTTGTTGTGTGTGGAAGAAATGTCTTGTGAGCTGGGAAGTGTAAGTTGCTTGTCGGAGAGCCAAGATGGTGGTGAGGATGACGATGAAGGCAAGCCTGAATCAGTGCCGTGTTTTATGGAAACACTTCATGCGTTTGAGACCATGAGAGTATGGTCACGATATCGCTGAAAGAGACCAAACAAACATTGTTACTATTGAAAGTGTATTGTTCAACTTGAAAAGGAAAGGTTTTACTAAACAAATGAATATTAATGACCTTTTAAAAAGAAGGAATTGTGAAGTGAACTTAATAGTGGAAACAACAACATTATTTTTATACTAATAGTTTTTATTAATTTTATATAGCGTCCCGAATTTATAGTTTTCCCGTAGCCATAATTTTTTTCCTCAGATCCCCAACAAAAACAATGAAACATTCAGAAAAAAGTATGTCAATATGGGATTTAATGTGTTGGTTAGAACTGTATTTCACTGATTATCTTTATAACGTCCGGATCATAATTTGACTCTGCAGTTCTAATCAGTCCTTTGGATTAGCATCAATATTTTGTTTTTGCAATTCTCACTATGAAGAGCACTGATTTGCTGACACAAGATGATCCAAAATATGATTTAATCTTTAGTGCTAAGATATTCAGCAAAATAAATGTTGTGTGTTGTACTAGTTTCTAGAAATTTTTATCTGTATGGCATTCTTTGAAGGATAAGTTCTGTAGTTCTGAAATCTCTGATTCTCATTTTTCAACATTTGCTTCTACATTTTATTAATATATTGACAATGATATTGATACCTACAATATTAAATGGATTAATTGAATATATCATTAGCTCAATTGTGCAAATCTTTGATTGAATACATCGCCTAACTGTTCTATTTGCCCACCATATAATGTGCTATTAAAACAACCATTTCTTGCATTTCTTGACATGTTTTGAAAATGTTGTCAATACGTTTTGTCTCTTTTTTATTTTCAAAGGTAACTAAATTTCAGTTTGAATCTCTTGATGGGTGTATGCAAAAGGGCCAACAGGTGCAGGGTTGGCAACCTTGGTCTAAAGCTAGGCTCATCATGGGACGGCAAAGAAAAAACCACTCCTGCCTTGGCCAGCTCCCAACAGCGGGAGGAGTTGGCTCCTTCTTACTTGAGTGCTGGAACACTCTCATACATAGGGGCACTTACCATGCTCAAACTTGCCGTAACACAAGTTTTGGTAGCATTCTATTTCAGAAGGTGAATGCAGAAATCTCCTGGCCTGCACATGACAATTCTTTTAACTTTAGTGATCCATTGTTTTGGTTCTTGTTCAAGGTTTAGCATAGCTATCGTTGGATACAGTGAATTAGGACTGATTCGGCTACACCAGCAATGTCTAACAAAAAAAGTTTTTAATCAGCTCTGGCTAAGCCCAGAGCATTTTCCTGAATTCTCATACTGAATCAGTGGCGTTGAAAGTAATAAGTTGCAGACATTTTGTAAAGTGTGCAAAAAAATTATAAACCTAAGTAATATGGGAAAGCAAGCATTAGCTTCCCATGCAAAAGGACCAACTCATATCAAAACTCTTGAATAAAGTTATTTAAAGAGGACAAATGGACATTGTAATAAGATTCTGGGACAAGGAAAATCATAATGTCATCAGTCGTTACTTAAATAGTGTGTTTTTTGATAGGAGCACCGCTGAAGAATTACTGAAGCAATTTCTGGATGGTATTTCTCCTCTTCCACACTCTAATTTGATACAAGTGTCAATGGATGGCCCAAATGTCAATTTAAAGTTTATAACACTTCTTCAGGAACACATCAAATCTGTCACAGACAATGAAGTATGTAGTTTGCTAAATCTGGGAACATGTGGGCTTCATGTTGTTCATGGTTCCTTGAGAACAGGAGTGGAGTCTGTTGATTGGGATATAAGTAGCTTATTGCGTCACATGTACTACCTGTTCACTGACTCTCCAGCTCATCGAGCATTGTTTACCCACTTGACAGGATGTGCATCTTTTCCACTGAAGTTCTGTGGTGTGCGGTGGTTAGAGAATGCAAAGTGCTTTCAAAGGACATTACAAATTTGGGACCATGTTGTTAAGTTTCTCAAAGAAGAAAAACTTCCTAAAACAAAACCTGTAGAGACACTGAAAAGAGCAGCCTGTGATCCATTCCTAAAGTGTAAACTAGCTTTCTGCAAGACAATTGCAGATGAATGTCAGCCTTTCCTGAAACGGTTCCAGACATCAAAACCAATGACTCCATATCTTTTTGAAGCTGTAGAGAAACTTCTAAGATACCTTATGAATTGTAGCGTGAAACCTGATCTGATGAAGTGCACAGGTCCAAAGTTACTGTCTATCGACACAAAAAAATCAGAAAATTTGATCCTTAGCAAAAATATTGTTGTAGGATTTGCAACAAAACGTTTGTTAGGAGAAACTGCAATCACAGTAACAGAAAGACAAAAACTAGAATTTATACATGATTGCCACAGTATGTTGACCACCATGATTGCAAAACTACAAGAAAGAAGTCCCTTAAAAAAGAAAGCTGTGAGAGGTTTATCTTCATTGGATCCTTGTGTTATTCAACATTCACCTGAACTGGGCCAGAAGAGATTTTCTTTTCTTTTGGAGGAACTCAACCATGACAACATCATAACTGATGTTCTGGCTGAAAATGCCACCACTTGCATTTTTGCAACCTCAAAAAATCTCAGCTTCAAGAAATATTTCGTCCTTGTGATCAGTTTAGTGATGAAGTAGGACTTGACACTATTTATGGTAACTTTCTAATAGGAGATGCAAACTACAAACATCTTTGGGAAGTAATAAAGATTTGCCTTGTCTTGTCGCATGGGAATGCAACTGATGAAGGTGGTTTTTCAGTCATTAAATCTTTACTGGTTGAAAATATGCATGAAAAAACAGTCACTGCACAGCATCATATTCATGATGAGATACAAGAAGCAGGAGGGATTAAAAACATACACATTAGCAAAAAGATGTTGGATTACGTGAGAGGTGCTCGGAAACGCTATCATGAATATTTGGAGATTAAGAAGCAGGAAAGAAGTGAAGAAGGCAGAAAAGAGGAAATTAGATATACAAGTTAGAGATTTAGAAGGAAAAAGAAAAAATTAATGATGGCAACTGAAGATAAACGAGAAGCAATAGAAGTGGAGTTGCAAGAACTGAAGAAGAAACAAGCTTCACTTTATTAAATATAGCATAGTATCTTATTGAATGACTTTTGATAATTTTAATAAAAAGAAAATTGACTTGAGACATGAATAATATGAAAGCAGACACAGTTCCTCCTGTTGTGAGCTATTCAGTTTAGGTAAAATAAGACTGTAATGATAGCAAACTTTTTAGTATGTTCTTAGTGGCCTGTTATTTGGTACGCATTTCTGCACATGATACCAAAGTGAATCAAGTTTGTTACAACTTTTTGATAGGGTTAGACATATTTAATTATCTTTCCATCATTTTCCCTGAACTGATTAGCAAGACGTCTACTTTCTTATTCTTCCATGAGAGGTGAGGCAAGGTCGGCTGTAGGGAGGAGGAGGCCGAAATAAATGTATTTAAATAATATTTTCATATGTATAGTATCGTAAAGTTATAGTAGAAATTTTATGAGAAATTGGTCAGGGAACTTGGGAAAATAGTCAGGGAAAAGTCGGGGAGAATTTTTTTACAAATACTGTAGGAACCCTGTAGTAGAATTTTTTGAAATGTTAAGACTTTTTTTTACTAATCATTGTTTATTTTCTTATATATTATGTTTCAAGGAATCTATCCTAATTTGGGTTGCTTAATTGAAAAATACTTTAATAATGGTGTATGCTCAACCTTAGATTTGGAGGAGGACTGTCATGTTCAACTTTTAATCTTGGCCTTCGTCATACTTGTTTGTGTTTTAATAAAATTAAACAGTAAAAACATAATAAATAAAACTGAAGTGTAAAAACAGGAATGGTGAACATCTTTGCGCGTGTGTAGTGAATTAAAAGTAACAAACAATGATGGAAGTTCTGATGTGTCTCAGATTGAGAATCTATCGGCTAACGCCATCTTCCACATATGGAAATTTCAACAAATGGTTTTATTTAAATCAAATGATCTCTACGATGTTGTGGCTGGCACAATAAAACTTGAAGATGTAGCAAAAAAGGCAACATGGATTAATAAGGATGCATATGCTCAGAAATCAATTATTACAACCATTTATAAAAAAAGTTCTAAGGCATGTTATTAATTGCGTTTCAGCTAAAGAAATGTTTGACAAACTATGCTTAATATTTGGTAGAGAGACAGAACATCAAAAAGTCAGCTTTTACAACAGTTTTTTTCTTATACTTATGACAAAGGTATTGATCGATATTGCTCTTTGTATAAGTAACTTGAAGAATTTAGCTTTTAGATTGAGTCTGTGAATGAAAATATCAACATGATCATATCTAAAATTCTCTCTACATTACCGGATTATTGTCATTTTAGTACTGCTTGGGAGCCAACGCCTGTTGCAGAACAACTTTAACTAACCTTACATCATGGTTGATGTCTGAAAAATCTAAGTTAAAGGCAAATGAGTTGTATGGGAGGGTTGTTGGTTTTAAATTGGCGGAAAGGAAATGCTTCAATTGTAAAAGTTCTTCTCATATTGTGCGATTTTGCCCTAAAAAGGAAGTGAGTAATTCTTTCACTGTAAGACATTGTTTCAAGTGTAACAGCCCTACCATTTAGCTAACTCGCGTGATAAACAAAAAGTAAAAAGAAAAGCTATATATACAATTTGTAAAAAATTAAATAATATTGAGAAAGACTTATTTTAGAATTAAAAATAGTGATGACTTTCAGGGTTCATGCACATAGGCCTAATGAAGGATTTATTATTGACTAAGGTTCGTCATATCATGTGACAAATTACATCTCCCTCGTGTCGGATCTGGTCGAGAAGAAAAGTAACATATCAGTTGCAAAAAAAAAAAATCAGTCTATGGAAGCCTGTGGAGCTGGGTCAGTAGTGAGTCAAAACTGTGTGTTAAATGAAGTCTTGTATGAACCCGAACTGAGTAAAAATATAATTTTGGCGAATGCCATTATTGAAAATGATGAAGTGCTTTTCACCAAAGAAGGTTGCTATCTTCAAAGAGAAAGTGAAAGTTTTAGAAGGTGATAAACAAAGCAATGGCCTCTACCAAATTAATCTTAATTAGCAAGAATCCTTGCAGGCTTTAACATTTAGTGAAAAGCATTGATCCATTTGAGTTACATTGTAAATAGGGTTCTTAGGATTTAAAAACTTTAAAAAGCTTGTGTCATTAGTAGATGGATGTAGTATTAATGCTGCTGATATCAATAAACTAAATTCTCTTTGTGAAATTTGTTTGGAGGCAAGATAGACTAGGTTTCCCTTTAAAAGTAAACGAGAGCGAGTCACAAGAACTCTACAAATTGTTAATTGTGATCTGTGTGGCCCAATCGAACCTAAAACCTGGGACGGGAAGGCTTACATTCTTACATGCTTTCTATGATATACATACTTTTGTATGGTTTATCTGTTGAGATGTAAGAGTGAGGTTGAGCAGCTCTTGAAGGATTATGTTTCAGAGATTGACGCATTAATGAACCTTAAAGTGTCCAAAATAAGGTGTGATAATGGTGGTGAGTACAAATCTAATGACTTTCAAGCTTGGTGTAGGCGTAGAGATATTACATTAGACTACACCATTAGCTTCAGCCCGCAGCTAAATGGGAATAATGAAAGACTCAACTGAAGCCTGATGGAAAAAGGAGAAAGCAAGAGTGTTAATCTTTGATTCCGGAGTAAGTAAAAATCTTTGGGGAAAAACCATCCAAACCTCTGCTTATTTATTTAACAGAAGCCTGAGTGATAGTATCAACTCAACAGCAGCAGCAAAATTGACTGGAAAAAAACCAAATCTGTCAGGTCTGCAGGTTTTTGGATGCTGGGTCCATGCAAAAAAACTTGGGTATCTTAAAAAAAATTGATATTTGCTCTAAGAAGTATATTTTGGTTGGCTATGTGCCAAATGACTACCGCCTATGGGATACAGTTGGGCGTAAAATTATACTCTCTCGTGATGTCATATTTTCTGAAAATTTAGAATGTGGGGATTTGAAGACAAATGTTAAGCAACTTTTTGACTGTAATACAGAAGAGGCAGAAGATTCTGAAAAAGATCACAACATTGAAGATAAAACATAGGCCTAAAGGATGAGGAAGACAGAAATCATGAGGAAGATAATATGAACCACGAAGAAGAAAATGACATGAACAATACAAAAGAAAATGTTGATGATAGAAGAAGCAGAACCAGAAGATTACCACAAGAGCTTGATGATTATATTGTAGAAAAGGACAGTAGTAAAAAATAACAAAACACCAATGTTAACAACATGGAACATCAAAGATTAATGAACAGAAGAAAATCACAAAAAATGACGAATATGTTATGCTGAGCTATCAAGAGGCTCTGAGTGATGAGTGAACCAGATGGAAAGAAATGGAAGAAGACAATAGATGAGGATAAATAATCCTTGGACAAAAATAAAACATGGAAGTATGCAAATGAAACTGACACTAATGATAGAAAGGCTTTGTCCAGCAAATAGGTCATGAGAATAAAACACAATGATCAGTATAAAGCAAGGCTTGTTGTAAGGGGATTCAAGCAAGAGTATGGACTTGTTTATAAGGAAACATTAAGTCCTGTTGTTAATACATCTGCTCTGAGTATTATTTTTGCACTTTCAACCACAAGAACTACAAAATTAAGGAATTTGATGTCAAAACAGCCTTCTTATATGGTGATATTGATGAAACCTCCAGAAGGAGATGAAAAAGAAGGAAAAGTCTGATTACTTCAAAAGTAAATCCAACAAACCAACATGTATTGATGGTCAAGAGAATTTTAAAACACTTAAACTCTTCAAGAAAAGAAGGAGTAATATTCTTCACAAATTGAGTAAAATCTCATCGTGACTCAGATTTTGCTGGGGAAAAGCACATCGGGATATGTGATTATGTACTCTGGTGGACCAATGCCGTGGTGTTATTGTTAACAAGCTCTAAGGGCCTTGAGGATCATTGAGGCTGAACACATTGCTGCAGCTGAGTGTTGTTAAATAATTCTTTACCTAAATTCTTTTATTGAAGATTTGAGAAACAAAAACTTTGACATACACATGCACGTTGACAATTAAAGTGCTATGAAGTTGATTGAAAATGCACAGCTTAATAGGCCGAGTAAGCACATAAAGGTGCGGTTTCATTTTATCAGTAATATTGTTTCAGAAAAACTAATTAAACTAAAGTCTCATCAAACAGCTGACATTTTTACAAAGGCACTGTCTGCTGAAAAATTAAATAAGCACGAAAGGTTATTTGTATGCCATATTTAATCTTTATCTAAAATTATACCGTAATTATACTGTAATATTGTACTGTAAGATCTAGATGTTTATTAATGTCATATTAATCATCTTGTTTGTTTGTAAAATACCTTTTAAAGGAGAAAGTTTTAAAAGTAATTGAAAAATATTTTAATAATGGTGATCCTTCGGACTTGGAGAAGGACTGCCATGTTGAACTTTTACTTTTGGCCTGCATCATACCTATGTTTAATGCATAGCATGATGGATTTTTTTCCCCCCGCCATGTTCTTTTCTTTACAATATTCATAAAAATCTTACATGGGGGTTCTTAAAAACAAAACCACAAGAGAATAGTTCTATATTTAATTTGATAATCACATAGTTTTCCAACTTTAAATAATGGTGTGCGAAGCTTCAAAAAGTTGAAGGTCAAATCTCTTTCGGCTTCGACTTTAACATTTACATTAACCTTCGAATATTAACTACCATAACGTAAGCATTGATCAAAAGCGGGCAAGTATATGTTAATATACTATATTCACTATCGCCAACATAATTTTGTAAAGAATAAAAATACCTATAAAGAAATAACACCATGGTCACTGGTATGAAGCAGAGAAAGTGCTTTAGTTGTGCTATTATCGCAGCTCGTGTCTAATGTTTAGTCCTTAATATTCTATCTCTTTGGAATTATCTGTGACAAATATACAAGTCCATTTTGTCACACAAGTTTTTAATAGTTTCTTCGCGTTTTCTGTATTATTCAAAATGGCTGGTAAAGAACTTAGAAAACGAAAACAGAATTTAACTTATAATTATTATCATAGAAATGCAGATGAAAAGACATGTATATGTAAAGTTTGCAAAATAATTTTATCAGCTTCACAATGTAAGTAAATATTAAAACTTTATTCATAATTTACCAAGCTTATCAGTAATCCTATATGCATTAATTATTAATATAGGTCTTCAACTTCGACTTATCTTTGCAAGTTTCGATCTTCACTTCGCATTTAAAAAGTTGCCTTCACACACCCCTTCTATTTAATATCACAATATAAAATGCACATCAAAGTAGCTTCTGTCCACTATTTTTGTTTAGCTAAATTAGCTGTTATTCAATATAACTAAAATTATGTTTTTTTAATTTTAACGTTTACTATGTTTCATTACAATAGAACCATTGCATGTAACACCTTTTCTCTTTAAATGAAATAAATCAGTTTAATATACATTGGAGGCCTATTTTATGGTAGGACTGTTGACTTGAATATTACTCACTACATAGAGAAAGCATTTATGAAGACAGCTTTTTTTCTCATTTCTGCACCCCTGATTAACTATTTAACACTATTTTGGTTACATATTTTCTAAATATTTGTACTACCACTATATTTACAACTGTTAACATTCTTGTTTTTTTTCTCCCATTTTAAATTATATCCATAGTAACCATGTGTTTAAAATTAGCTCAAATTGTCTGTTATTTTAAAATTATATAAATACCTATATCAAAAGGTTTCTATAGTCTATAAAAATGATACTTTTTGGGCTAAATTATATGAAATATTTAATAAAATTGTACTCATCCAACAATCTGAAAAATAGTATAAGAAGTTACATGGATTTGAAAGTACTTAAGCATAAAGTTTGTATGGGTCAAACAAAACGTCTGTCATTATTTACTAGATACAGTGTCACCTTGTTGGGTGCAACAGTTAGTCTTGTTTGGTTTTATCGGCTTGGATCACCGTGCAAAGACAACGATGGGTGCAACATTGCAGACAAGTTTGTTGACATGTCTCTACCTATGCAGTTCTACCACCGAGCTTCTAGCAGATTATGTTGCTACATAAATGTGTCGCATGACCCTAAATGTAAAAAACTTCTCCCGGACCCACTGTCATATCCATTGACTCAACCCAAGTACACATTAGTAATAGAGCTACGTGACGTTCTCATTCATCCAGACTGGACATTTAGGGGCTGGAGGTTTAAGAAACGTCCCGGTGTTGACAGGTTCCTACAGAAGGTAGCCCCACCAATGTTTGAAATTGTCATATTTACATCAGATGATGGCTCCGTTGCATTCCCGCTCCTAGATCAGCTAGATCCCAAAGGTTTCATTACCTACCGTTTAACACGTGATGTAGCTTGTCAATTAGGAGGGCATTGTGTTAAAGATTTGCGCTACCTTAATCGTGACTTGAGCACGGTTATTGTTGTGGATTGCAACAAAGATTCTGTCAGACTTCAGCCTAGAAACTTGCTGTTGCTAAGTCCTTGGAAAGGAAATGACGATGATCAGACTTTGGATAATTTGGCCAACTTTTTGGGAGCAATTGCTTCGGAGCAGGGGGAAGATGTTCGAGATGTGCTGAATTTTTACAATCAGTACAAAGAGCCTTTGCAGGAGTTGAAGAATATTATTCACTTCCAGAGAAAAAGTTATCAAGACAAGGAGCAAATTAAAGAAAGTGAGCCATTACTCAGCAAATGGTGCCCAAATTTCTTGCAGCCATAACCAATTGACATAATTTGTCAAGTCACCACTCTTTACTAACACTTATATTTTATTTTAATTCTTAGAGAAATGTGTTTAAAAACAAAAGTGACACAGTTTCTTAATTTTAAAATTTTCATCTTGACTAGAAATGCAAATTCGAACCATCTATGTGTTGTTGTAAGTAGTGCAGTGGTGTTCTCATATTGCCAGTTGAAATAAATTTGTTTATTTAAAAATATTGTATTTAAAAATAACAGGGGTAAATGGCTTGTTTCATGTAGTTGAAGCTTGTTTTGTTGGTGCTACTGTCGGACATGCGGCAGTGGACCTAAAGTTATAAGACCTAAAGTCACAACTCCTAAACTAAATTTCTTAACTTCATAACACCTAACTTTATAACACCTAACTTTATAACACCTAATTTTATAGCTCCTAACTTTACCATACCTAAAGGCACTGGACCTAAAATTAATTTTTCATATATTACTTTAAAATATCATTAACTGTTCAAACAGGCAGTAGACCTAACTAAAGGCACAAGACCTAAATTCACAAGACCTAACTTAACTGGACCTAATTTTATAAGACCTAATCCCACAAGACCTAATCTCACAAGCCAACAAGCACAAGACCTAACTAAAGGCACAAGACCTAAATTCACAATACCTAAATTTGTATGTCATGCCGACATAAGTCCTAAAACAACATTATTTTTAACACATTGATAGGAACACAAACAAAGGCGTGAGTCTTGTCTTGTCTCGTCTAGTTTTCTGAGGAATGGGAGGTCGTAGTTAAAATCCCGCTGGGTGTATCGCTCTCGTCATATAAAACATACCTTTAAAGGTAAAGTGTTTAATAAACACGGCCAAAACGCTTGGAATGTGGAATAATGTCAAGCTCATCTAATCTAGTTTGCCGCTGACAAGGAAGTTAGGATTATAATCTCGGCCGAACTTACCGAGGTATTTTTCCTATGATTCCTCACTCTCTTTTCAAGCAAATGTGGGAACATTTCCCCTAAATTCTTCCTTTCTTAGTAACTTTAAAATAGTGAAATTAAATTTGGATGGTTCGAACGAAAAGTAAAATGAAAATTTGTGACAGTCAGGATTGCCTCATTGTTAATAATCTCGCCTGACGTGGTCAGCTTTTATTTAGGAATTAATATTCATCTATCCTTTTCAGGTATGCTAGGAGTGTTTTCCCATTTATTTGTCTACTCATTTTTTCTTCACGTATTTTACCATATTTAAAATAAAAATATATTAAAATAAGTATTGTAGGGACATAATTATTATTAACTAAAATAAAATTTAACTGTGCAATAATCGTGGCCCAAATTTTTATGTCGTGCGTATCACGTATTTACTAGCACGCTCGGGCTCTCAACATATTTTCACAAAGGTATAAGAAAGATAAATGGAGAATTTAAAGGATATATACTTTCATTTGCGTGGAGGAAAAATAGTAAACACTTTTTAAAACTCACTCTCAGGCCTCAGTACACTTGACAGCAATTTGTACCCAGTCTCGCTACATCAAAAATTCAGTCTATTCTATGAATCATTCGATCACCGATGTGGGCTAAAGTGCGGTTATTTTTTCTAATGATTTACCACTACATTTACCATTTACATGCAAATTCACGTACATTACATATAAAACTATTCTTTCCTCATCTCTACATGTAATAAACATAATGTATTATAGCTCGAACGGGTACTTATACATGGTATATCCATAAAAAATTACCATGGGTGTAGTTTGGTTTGAAATATAAGGGAAAAACAAATTTTCTTGCAATGCCCACTTGTTTGTGTTTGAGTCTACATAGAACGTAAAGTTTCATAATAATCTCGACGGTTTTTTATTCAGGTTTTACTGCCTGTTTAGGCTATACACATATTATATGATAACTACTCTAATGGGATCGGGATGAGGAAGGAAGTATTTTAGCGGGAATCCATCCTAATTTGCTTGGAAGGAGAGTAGGAAACATTTTTTTTTTAAACCACCCTCATTGGACCCAACCGGGATTTTGACCCCAATATCCCCTTCCTTAGTACCGGTTTAACACAATAATGACGCCTTAGACCATACAGCCATTGAGGCGAGTAATCTTGAAGATGAAAATGGTCTTCACCAACAGACGGCGGTCGCTAAGTCTATATGGCTTGCGTGCGGGCTTACGCCATTGATTTTTTTTTTTATCAATAGCTCTTATATGTCGTTGTATCCATAATGCCAATTCTAGATTTGTCAAATTCAACTTCTATCATAAAAGAAAAACTAAAGTGAGCGAGCGTGCAAGCGACTGGGTGGCCAGACTGGCGAGAGCGTGATTAGCAGAGAGCTCTCGATTGTTGTTGACAAGGAGGCTCCGAATCTTTGCTCAGTGAACTGAGGGTGGTTTTTAACCAGTGATTTATTGTTGTGGTTTTCTCATCCTCTCTCCACGCTAATGGTGATTCTTATTTGTAAAGGCTTAGTATTTTAACATATCAGTTTTACACACACACACACACACACACACATATATATATATATATATATATATATATATAGAGAGAGAGAGAGAGAGAGATGGTGATTAATTAGGGTTGTTAATTAATCAATGCAATTAATAAGGGACTAAGAGGTGGGGTGGGGGAGTTGCAACACCAGGGGCAGCGGAGCGCGTCGATGTTCACCATTTTAATCCAAATTTCCCCCCAGAAGTATCTGAATCTCCCTACTTAAGTATGTAGAGCTAATTCAAGAGGAAGTATACCAGCATATCCATGGAGAAAGGATAAAAAATCCTTTCCGGTAAAGTGGGTGATTCCAGCCGGGACTTGAACCCAAATCTTCGTCACCAGTAAGCCAAATGATACTGAGTTTTCCTCTTCCTCCTTCCTCAGCCCTCCAAAAAACGTTTAAGAGGATGGCCAGACTGGGCGAGCGAGCGAGTGCGCGAGCAACTAAAATATAAAATAGAACAAGGCGCGCGCGCTTGACCCGGTGCTGTCTAGTTTACAGGCGCTAGGCAATATTATTGTATGTTGGTTCATTGAGTGCTAGAAAAACTTCTCATTTTGACATTTTTATTACTATCGATAGGTTTTGCACACTTGCTACTAAAGGCCTAATTTAATTGGTAAGATCATAATACATACCTATATATATATATAGGTATGTATTATGATCTTACCAATTTTTGTTACTATCGATAGGTTTTGCACACTTGCTACTAAAGGCCTAATTTAATTGGTAAGATCATAATACATACCTATATATATATATATATATATATATATATATATATATATATATATCGATAGTATCGATAGTAATAAAAATGTAAAATGAGAAGTTTTTCTATCACTCAATGAACCAACATACAATACTATTGCCTAGCGCCTGTAAACTAGACAGTACTGGGTCAAGCGCGCGCACCTGGTTCTATTTTATATTTTAGTTGCTCGCGCACTCGCTCGCTCGTCCAGTCTGGCCATCCTCTTAAACGTTTTTGGAGGGCTGAGGAAGGAGGAAGAGGAAAACTCAGTATCATTTGGCTTACTGGTGACGAAGATTTGGGTTCAAGTCCCGGCTGGAATCACCCACTTTACCGGAAAGGATTTTTTATCCTTTCTCCATGGATATGCTGGTATACTTCCTCTTGAATTAGCTCTACATACTTAAGTAGGGAGATTCAGATACTTCTGGGGGAAATTTGGATTAAAATGATGAACATCGACGCGCTCCGCTGCCCCTGGTGTTGCAACTCCCCCACCACCAACGCCACCACCCCACCTCTTAGTCCCTTATTAATTGCATTGATTAATTAACTACCCTAATTAATCGCTTTATAAAATTCAAAATTGCCACCAAAATACCTTAAAACGTTATGTGAAAATCCAAGAGCTAACAAACCTTACAACTTTATATGAAAATCCAAAAGGACCGCCCTATACCTTACAACGTGATGCGGAAATTCGAGATGGCCGCCAAAAAACCTTACAACTTTATATAAAAATCCAAAAGGACCGCCCTATACCTTACAACGTGATGTGGAAATTCAAGATGGCCGCCAAAAACCTTACAACTTTATATGAAAATCCAAAAGGACCGCCTTATACCTTACAACGTGATGTGGAAATTCAAGATGGCCGCCACCAAAATCAAAGATCACCACTCCTATACCTTATATGCAGAGGTGGAGTCAGCCAGACCCCCAAAGCACATCAACGCGACATTATGATGACAAATTCCCTACGCCCAGGAACGATATTTCTATATCTCTCTAGGCGAATGCTGATGCACTTTACATATTCTGAATACCTCATCTACAGAAAATCCTCAACACCCTAACCTCATAACGGTAAATTACCAACGTTTCCTCTTAAGGTTATGACATTTCTTCCCTTTGACTTACCTTTCTCTCCCTGACACCAATTTTTTATGCAAAATTCCATTTTTGATACTATTAACGTTATTTGTTACAGGTTTTGCCCCCCGAGCCCTAGAGCCCACAACAGTGAGTTACCCTTGACGCTCTGACACTCCCTCCAACACGACGCCCCCAACACCCGGACCACATAACAGTAATTTACCCTCAACGTCTGGATGCCCCACGAACACGACACTCCGGCACTCCCAAATACTCGAACCCATAGGGGTAAATCCCTGGCGCCCTGTTGCTCCTAGTAACTCAAGCCCATATCAATAACTCCTCATCCTGACCCCCTCTCTCCCAACCAGTGCAGGTCTCGACAGGCTTTCCACCCCCTTTCCTCTAACCCCTGGCTCCATATCCTCATCCTCTAATCCTCACAACAGTTTAGAGATGGCGGCATGGGTTTAAAATAGAACTAAAATCTTATTAAAATATAATTAAAGTTATATTTAACCTTATAGCGTTATGTGGAAAATCAAAATGGCTCTACCCCCCACCCCCCTCTCGTACGCAGCCTACGCAGGTCCTGATATGCACCCAAACCCCAGGTTCTATAGCCCTCAAGGCAAGGTCATTGGTTCTAAAATCTAGGAGGTGATGGATTATTTTAATGATGTTTATTTGATGGTCATGATGGGACTGAATATTTGTAATGAGATGGAAGTTATAATTTACTACAGCTAGCCTTATAAGACCTAATGGCACAAGACCTAACGGCACAAGAACTAAATGCTATAAGAACTAAACCCCATAACACCTAACTTTATAAGACCTAACTTTATAACAATTAATTTTATAGCTCCTAAATTTACTAGACCTAAATGCACTGGACCTAAAGTTAATTTTTCATATATTACTTTAAAAATACTTAACTCTTCAAACAGGCAGTGGACCTAAATGCACAAGACCTAATTTTACAAGACCTAACTCCACTGGACCTAATTTTATAAGACCTTGAGGCATAGCTCCTAAACTTTAGGTCTTGTGAAATTAGTTCCACTGCATGTCATCCCTACTGTCTAATAAAGGTATGCAGGTTCATTATTAAAATAAATTGGAATTGCAGAACAGCTGTTGGTTTAGAATACAATAAAAGTAAATTGTTGTCAGCTTTGACAAAATTTATTTTAACTATAAAATATATTTTTATAATTGCTATAATGTTATCAGTATTGGTCAAAGTAAGAGTCGGTAACTACCACACCACAAGGTAGTAATCCTTATGTGGTGATGATATATTATAATACTCGTGTTGAACCAACAGGGATTGTGTGATTAGGAATAAGATATCTAGGCCATTTGTATAGATATAGTAAAACCCTGTTAGACCAAACCCTGGTAGTCCAGAATTCTGGATAATCCAAACACACTTTTTGGAAAACGAGGAAAAAAATTAAGTAAAACAAAATATATGTTGGTTGACAATCTCAAGTTAAAAGAGAATTGTAAAAACAGTGCTATATGACAATAAATGCTTAATATATACATGTTGTAGTCAACACAATGGGTTTTCCTTTAAATAAAAACAATCACGGTACATATTATGTGTTATACACCAGTTAAATAAATGAAAATTTGATTAAACTCATTCATCTGTAATTAAAAATTTGTGAAAATACTGTATCCATGTAGTCCTCCGCTTAATCCGAATTTCCACTAGTCCAAACAAGCTTAGGTCCCTATTAGTTTGGATTAACAGGGTCCTAGTGTGTATATGTTGTGTTCACTACTGAGGTGAGGTTGAATGGGAAAAGTTTTAAAACCGTTTGGTGGGAGGTGCGGAGAAGTTTTGTGGGAGGGCAAGTAATCAGAGGAAGTAGAAGGTGACACCCTGGTAGAACAACAAGGGGAAGGAAGCAGTAGAGGAGAATAATAAAGCATTCAAAAGGAGTTTTAAGAATAGGAATGAGTAAAGAGAGGAAGAATATAGGGAAAAGAGCGAAGCGAGTTGTACAGGAAGCCAGGAAGCATTGCAAAAATGTACAGAAATGCTGGAAAGGGATGTGGAAGGAGGAGAGAGAAAAGACAATAAGTTAGAAGGATAGATGAAGAAGGAAAAACGTTGAAGACAGAGGAAAAGGATTAGAGTGAAACAGAGTAGCAGAAGATGATAGAAGGAAAAGCACTGGGTATTGACGAACTGACGGAAATGATGAGCTACAGGTGAAGTAGGTATATAATGGTTATACAGGTGGCCGAGAGTGGTTTGGAAGGAGAACAGACTACTGAAAGGTTGAAAAAAGGTAGTTAAAATAATTATTTTCAATAAAGGAGACAGGAAGAGGTGTAGGGGGATAATGCTGATTAGCCACTGTACAAAAATATATGAAAAGATACTGGAAATGAGAATAAGAAATAAATTTAAGAAAGATGGAGAGAGGAACAGCATGGATTTAGGGAACAGGGGTCTACAATAGAATTAATCTTTGCCAAACGACAGCTGATGGAAAGAAGGTATGAATATGATAAAGCCTTGATAATGGTATTTATGGATGTGGAGAATACATAAGATAGCATGGATAGAAATAAAGTTTAGAAAACGATGGAGCAGTCTGAAGGGGAAAGATGAATTGTAGTGAAAGTGAAAAGCCTGTATGAGGATAACAGGAGTTTTTTTTTTTATGATGGAATGTAATAGTAATGGAAATGGTCATGAACAAAGTGGCAAGAAAATTCTGGGAGTAAATAATGAAAGCCATAATGTTTGCTGATGATTTGATGGTATGGGGAGAAAAGGAAGAGGAAGTACATGAACAACTACAAGAATGAAATGAGGAAGTAAAAGAGTGTGAAATGAAATTTAGCATGGCAAGTGTTTGTGCCCATTGTCACACATGCAACAGAAACATGGGCAATGAATGTGAGAGAGACTAGGAAAGTGGAGGCCATGGGAATGCAGGTTGTGAGGAGCATGTTAGCTGTCACGAGGAGAAACAAGGCTAGGAGTGAAGTTATCTGGGGGAGAGTAGGGGTACAGGGGTTACATTTGAGCTAGTAGAGGAAGCAAGAATGAGATAGTATCAGTATGTAATGAGGATATAAAAAAAAGTTGGAAATGAAGTATGTAGGAAAAAGACCACAATGAAGGCCAAGAAAGAGATGGTAGGAGCAGATAACAGAAAGTGTGTGAGAGGAGAAGAATGGAAGAAATTAAAGGAGGAATAGTGTTGGAAGGATAGAGGAAAATGGAGGCATTTTATTAAACTGACCCTGCCATAGGTTAGATAGAAACAGTTGAATATGATGTTCACTACTGCTAGATGGTGGTATTGTCACTATCAAAATGTCGTACCACATCCAATCAAAAGTCACATTACTACAAGCATGCCCCATTACACCCACAAACAAGGTGCAAATAAGATATTTGCCTGAATATCTAATCCTCCATCTTTGTTCCACTATTTTATGGCACGAACCTGTTTCCAGGTGTAAAGAGGTATGATCACAGTAATCATGTGACATTAGGTTGGATGAAGCGCAATGATGTTCCAATACCAAGTATTGCTAGCATGCCAGAAAAGTTGCAAAGATTGCAGGCAACACTTCAAATGCATGATGCTCTATAGCTCCTTAAGGTGACATTGCCGGCCATTAACTCCTTATACAAATATAGTTGTTAAAGCACCATCTTCCACCCTTTTTGTTTTGCCATATTATTTTAAAATCATACTGTGTATACAAAAATATTGGCGTGATTTGAAATTTTTATTGTTATTACTGAGATATACCAACCTAAAAATGGCCACCTTTTTGCTGGAGGTAAAAAATCATGTTGACTAAAGGTATCCTCAGACACATTGTATTGATTTAGTTTTTACTTCCCCTCAACTAATGTAATCAATTATGTGTACGTTGAAACTGTGTCTGGTACAATAAATTTTAATAAAATTAAGGATATATGTGCATGTGCATTACATATATATCTGGAAGTACTGAACAAAAAATGTAATAAAACTAAAATTATAAAGGTATTTTTTTATTTTATTCCTTGTTAATCTTAATAAATTGGAAAAAATTACATGTGTGTACACATTTAGTCGACTACTGAGTCATAATATCGTGATCACACATTCATTATAGAATCTTTTGATTGTAGTCACTAGTGCATGGACATTGATGACCTAAACATTATCAAAAAATTACCTAAAAAATATAAATAAAAACCTGTAATGAACAAACACAACTAAATCAAGCATGTTATTTACAAATTATAACTAGAAAATATATTATATGCATTGAAAAGCCTTTAATAACTAATTGCTTCCATTTTGCTTTAAAATATACTAAGCTACATATATCTGCTTCAGATAATAGCCATCCCTGCCCAACACAACCCTTTCTAGTTTAATTTTCTCACCAGGAATATATATTTTCCAACCATTCAAGCTACACAATTTATTGCTTACATTATCTTATCATTCTCACAACTTTATACTGAAAAAAGTGAGTATTTATGAATTTACAAAATATCTATTGTATTTAAAATGACATATACTCAATTTAAATGCCTAAAAGTTATTCTTTTGACACAAACCAAGAAAATAACACTTAAAAATACAAAATTACAGTAAATTACCTTTAAAAATGTCACGCCAACCAGTGGATCATGAACATATTGATTGTCTAATCTTTCTCTTATGATCACATATTGATCATATAATCTTTCTATTACGATCACCATTGCCTTAACTAGATCAAGCAAGAGCCCCGGGGCCCTCCGTAATTTGTGCTTGTGGGGGTCTCCCGATCACTGAAGACCTAAAAAGTTAATTTCTTTTATACAAGTCAAATTTATTCTGCAATTTTTGGCAGAAGTCTATACCAATTTATTGATAAGAGTTTGAAATTGCTTTGATGAATTGTCTCAAGATGAAAGATCGTGTGATCCAGAGCGCTGTTTCCGTGCAAATGTATTTTATCCAATGATAGATACTCTTTCATCACAGCATGAGACCAGTTTCAAAGGCATGAAGACTATTGTAGAGACAAAGTCCACAGAAACAGAAACTTGAAATAAAATAGAAGATTTTTGCGATTAATTTTCTGAAGATATAATTATCTCCATTATTTCCATCTCAAGTGCTTTCCGTTAGAACATTGTTTAAAGACAAGATAGAAAAAAATAAAAAGTGTTAAAAAAATTTTGGCCACCTTTCGTTGTCCTCGAAATAATAGCCAGGAAGGTTACAAGAGAATAACAATATTTTATTTGGCACAAATATAGTGGATGTACAATGGCAAATTGTCAAAATAATTACATTAGTTATGACGTACAAGGTTTAAAGCATCAACACATGTCATTAAACATCACAAGAAAGTGGATGGACTAGTGCGTATAGAGTCCGAGACTTGGACATAAAGCAAAACGTTCAACAAGCGTTAGAAAGGACTTGGATGTCCCAATTAGGAACCACAATTTAAATAATCTCATGAACTTGGAAGAATGCCCATTTTACAAACATTATTATTATCATAACTAATCATAAAAGATGAATTCGACTAGAATGTTTAAGCTAGAAACATTATTATAATCCAACAATAACATATGTTATTAAAAGTGAAATTGACTAGAATGTTTGGATCAAAAAACATTATCATTATCCAACATAATATTCCACTAAAGGTGAAATCGACTAGAATGTTTAAGTTAGAAACATTACTATAGTCCAACAATATGTAAAGTTTATGGAGCCTAATGCATGAGCATCCAGCAATGACCATAGCGTTAGAACTAATATAAGTTTTTATTTTTGGCTGTGACTTTTAAAGACAAACACATTAATACAAGCCAACCCACCAATAATGGCAACAATTCCATGAGTTTTACATAAAGAAAATACCTACCTTATAACTACCAAATATTTGCTTACAGCATAGAGCAAATAGAACAGAGACAAGTGCAAGTGCCCTGTCTAACTCGGAAAGAACCTTACATTTAGTGGCAGCGTTCTTCCCCATTAACTGCTTAAAGCCCATTGCATACAAACCATCATGGGTGCTTGTTCCACTCTTATATAAAGGATAATATATCCGCGATAAAAGCTAATTTCCCTAATATGTTCCCTAAAAAAAACCACACAAATTTGATCAGAGCTGTGGCAAATATGTTGCCCAAGGTCAGATACCTGGAGCCAAATTAGAGAACAAGTTCTCAGGCAACCAAATAGCAAATTTCCCCATAGCGTTAAATTAATATTAAAAGATGAGTATAGATTAACCCCATAGATAGCCAACAAACTCTCCCCATGATAGGAAATTTTATTTTAAAAGTCCGAAATAGTAATTTTGAAGAGATTTCCCCCCACTATCCAAAAACAGAATCTCAATTATTTTAATTAACCCTTAGATTAATTTGCTGCTCTCACCTTTATCAAGCCTATGGTACGATGAGTAAGGATACAAGAGAAACATCCCAATATATAGTGAGCAAAACAAACCGACATGACCACAGAATGTGTATGGGGGGGGGGGGGAGTGAGGTAAGGTAAAGAGAGGAGAATGTGGAGTAAGAGGGATGGAGCGGGGCAGCGAGAAGCTTCGAGAATATTCCAGGCGGAGGAAATGGCAACTAAGTGCACAGAGTTGCCTTCACTTGTTTTTTTCGGATGTGGCTGTCTTCTCGAGCAGAGAGTAAGAACATGCCTCCGTTCAGTGTATGGAATTATGTGTTATAAAGAGGTCAGTGCACACTGCGCCAAAGGTAGTCCAACAGGGCAGAGGGTAAGTGTTACTCCATTTGTTTGAATGTGTTACATGTAACTCGTTACAATTTGGCTGTTTTGATAATAATAGACTGCTTTGTTATCTTCAAGCTATCCTGATGTATGCACATTTGGCTGATTTAATAATAATAGACAATGCTTCGTTATCTTCAAGCTATACTGATGTATGCACAGCATGTTTCATGTACTCAACAGTTCCAGTGACTTTAACCAAGGCGGAACGATCATTCTTGAAATTGAAGGTTATCAAAAACTATCTCTTTAGCTAAATGGGACTGGAGCGACTAATTGGTTTGGCTTTTCTGTCCATCGAAAATGAAAGAGCTAAAAAAAAATATTTTTTTTAGACAATCAGTAAAATCAAGGAAGAAAAGGTTCAAATTTTATCACCTGAAGAATTTATTATAATACCTTCTCTAAATAAACTATTTTTTTAAACTTTCCTGAGTTTATTGCCTTATAATATCCCTAGACCACAGACAAAGAAATAACAGATACTTAGCCTTACGGGAGATTGTTGCGCTCCTCGAGTCAGGTGGAACTTAAAATGTCCAGTGATAACAGCGCTTCCAAGTGGGAATTCTTTAAAACAACTCACTTGAAAAATGTTCCTCTTGAGAAAGACCAACTAAAAGTTGCTGTCTTATCACTCCTACTACAATAGTCAGGTAACGGTAATCTCTTACCCCGCCTCACCGCCCTTTCATTGACCAAAACTTTCCAAACAATTGAGTGTTGGACCCAAACATACAATGCCAGTACTTATACAGTTTAAACGCAAGAGACACTAGTCTTGGAGATGAATTATTAAATATTTTGTGACCAGCTTCTGCGGTCACCATTCTTTAGGATTCACTTCTTCGTTAGACTGGACTGCAAATAAATCGGGTATCAGTGTTCGAATCCCGATGGAGTGTACTGAGAGTGTTTTTTCCTAATATGCTTATAATTCTCCTTCAACGCAAATACGGACACATTTCCCAAACATTTTACCTTCCTCATTCCTTATCCTTAGGAGTAAATACGCGGATAGCTGTAGTGAGAATTAAGACATAGCGCAAAAATATATCAGTAATTAAAATTAAATACTTAAGTTGTAAAGGTTGCATTTATTTTTACATGTTGTTGTCAAATTAATATAAACAAAATACACAAGTGATATGCTACTTTATTAACTAAAATAAAAAGTTAAAAGCATGGAACGTACAATGGAAAGAGTTTCCTAAGTATATATTTGGTATCGGTAACACCCCCTTATTTTAAACACTGGAATGATTATATTCAACATTATCTTATACCAATACCCACCTTGGTGGCATAGTTAGCTAACGCACTAGTTTCATGTTGAGCTAGACTGCCGAGGACGGGGAGACCTAGGTTAGAATCTCGCTCAGTTGAACTGGGGTCGTTTTCCCTAAATGGTTTTCCACTCTCCCTCCGCGCAAATGTGGGTTCATGTCCTCTATATCTAACCTTCTCAAATCCTAATCCATAAGCGTATAACTCAAAAGGGTACTAAGTTTCAGTATTATTTTATATTAATGTGCAATAAAAGTTAACAAATCGGTTTTAAATCAGTTTATAATAAAATCAAGTCTGAAAATGAAGCTTATCTCCCTAAACGCGGGTTAGGATTGCACAACAAAAAGCTCATAATGTTTTGTCCAATTACA
Organism: Timema cristinae; assembly: GCA_039000515.1. Classification (NCBI taxonomy): domain Eukaryota; kingdom Metazoa; phylum Arthropoda; class Insecta; order Phasmatodea; family Timematidae; genus Timema; species Timema cristinae. The sequence goes on from JBCFYV010000386.1 coordinate 42,354, forward strand.
ATTGTCCAACACCTTCTCGTGCCTGTATGGAAAATTAAATATCTCTTATTATTTTAGTAAAGAGGAATAGAAATAAATATTTAAAAAAAATTAAACTGAAAACTCTCTCAGTATAAGATTATTTTACTATAATATAACAATATTTTCATACAATTAATAATTGACGATTTTATTAAAAAATAAATATTTATATCACAATAAAAGCGTTTAGTAAAGTGAGTAAAATTGTCGACAATACAAAGTATATGAAAAAAATACTCTTAATTTTACCCAATCACAACTATGGTTATTAAGTGTTTGGTATAAAAATTATCTACTAAAGTAAAGAAAAAAATTCTGATGATTTAGTTTGGATAGGTTTGAAACTAAAATTATAATCAATATCATTAAAAAAATCAATATAGTAATAAGATTTAACAGAAATTTGATTAAAATATGTGTCAAACTAATTTGGAAATTGATATATTTCATAATACTCTAGTCTCTTTGATTTCATAATGTACTAAATCGAGCTTTGACGTATTTAGCTATAACATCCTTACTTTATTGGTCCGGCTGTCATAATTTTGAAAGTTACTTCGTGTACAATCCTAAGTTAACCATGGCAATCACAACTCAGTTATTGCAATTAATAAATAAAACATCTTAGAAGGAAAATATTATCTAGTTTACAATCTGAGTGCACAAACGAGCGCAATCGCAGGGCGGCCGTCGCACTCCAATGACAATGCAATCTTTACCTCAGCATGATCATAAAAACATGTTTGAAAAAAAAGCATCACATTTCACCAATGAGCATAAATTAAATAATAGACTCTTTTACAGAAACAATCATGAAGCATCATTATTATCCAAAGAGAATCATGGTTTTCAAGTTATGTCACTTGAATTTGTTTATTTTAATTGTTATGTCGCTCCTAGATATGCGATAACAGCTATGTATTTGTAAATATAATGTATCCACTTTAAGATAGGCTTTAGTTTGTGTGTTGATTTACTTTTAGTATAAACTTTTTTCCTCTGCCTTTACAAATTTAATGTTCCAAATGTCTTACTACAGTCAATTTTTATAAAAAGAGCATTTTAGAAAATAGATTTTCTGTGTGTTCAACATCAACATCAATAACATTTTCTATTTTGTTATTTTTGTTAGCATTGTAACTTAATATTAGTTCGAGTTATACGCTTATGTACTACTAATTACGCTATGGTGTTAGGGATGAGGGAGGTTTAATTAGTATAAAGTGTACCCGCATTTGGAACATATCGAGTTTTTATAGCTTAGGAAATTTTAGAGGCCCCTCCCATTTCCCATCAGTAAAATTTCGAATTCCAAACTTTCTAACTTTTATGGTTATGTGTTTTATCAAATGGGCACATTTAAATATTCTTTCATGCATAAAAGTATATTTTCTTTGGAAAGATGGCAATTTACTATCATTTCCATACCCCTCTGTCCCCCTCACCCTCCTTAGCTTCCACAATTATTCTAATTTGAAATTTTAAGACTTATTTGGTTATTTTATATGATATTTTCCATGGCTACCAAATGTCAACCTAACCACATCGTAAAGAATGTTATATTTTGGTTGTATACATTTTAAGTGCTACCATTTCTTGGGCTTCAATTTTGAAATTCCACTTGTTCAAGAATGTAGGAAACGCGAGAAAATGCCAATTTTTTGCAGTATTTTTGATCAATTTTTTTGTCCAAAAAAAAATATCGCTCCAGTAGAAAGATATAGTTTAATTTTCTTCACTTGGTGATGTAAACAGTTGTTATAATATTGTCATGAGCATAGCGGTATTAGATAAGCTTTTTTTTTAATGAATTAACGTGAACAATGTATCCCTGTCTAACTAATCAAACCTGTTTTATTATTAAATTACATGGCGAAATTTCAAGCTTATTTCTCTACAAAAATTGTATTTATATAGCATTGTAAATATTTTGAGGGGACCTTCACACCCTATTTTCCGAGCCTTCATTTTGAAATGTAATAATTCAGCCCTTGGTACTGTTTTGAGTTGGTCTTTAGCCCACCTGACTTATGTCAATCATCTAACACTTGGAGAAGTAGTTTAGTCTTTTATGGTTTAAAAATTTGAGTCCCTCTATATCACCAGCCTCCTTAGAAATAACTAATATTTAAAACGTATTTGTGGTTATTTGAAGTTATCCCTCTACATTCCTGACAAATTTAAATTTTCTACCTCCTACTAGTACACCCCTATCCCCCACCCCCTCCCTCCCTATTTTCTGTAGTCTCATTTTGAAATTTAAAATGTTCAGACAGTTAATTTGGGTGGTCCCTATCTCTGCTTGACGAATTCCAGTTTTATATCACACATAAAAGTAGTTTATCCGTTCAAGACTTATTTGGTTATCTGGAGCCGTACCTCTACCAGCATGCAAAATTTAGACTTTCTACCATACTTAATCTTTCATAAACTCCTCCCTTTTTTATGGACTCCCATTATAAACTTTAAAAATTTTGGACTCTTATAGTTATTTGGAGTGGTATCTTTGCCTATGTGCAGAATTTTAGTTTTATACCACACTGAGAAGAGGTTGTTTCTAATACTTTTATACGTTTTTAACCACTCAACCCACTTTTCCAAACCCCTTTGAAAAATATTAAATTATAACATTCATTTAGATATCTGGAGTTTTATTTCTACTTGTCTTTCAAATTTTAATTTCTATCCTCATATCAAAAGTTATTTCTAGCTATAGCTTCCCCATTTTCCATAGCTAAAGTTTAAAAATTTCATATTTTTTTGTTTACTTAGAGTGGTCCGTATACCTAAGAATTTAAGTTTTCTACCACACAGAATGTAGTTGAATTTATTAGTTTTTGTAAATGTTGAGCCTGCTCCCTTCCCCTACCACTTCTTCAACTTCCACTTTTAATTTCAAATATTAAGATTTATTTGGTTATTTTGAAAGTTTACTCTACCTACTTGCCAAATTTAAATATTATATCTAAGCTAAAAGTTGTTTTTATTTTTATAACCCCTCATCTTCCCCCCCCCCCCCCCCACCTGCCGGAGTCCCATTTAATATTAAAAATGTACAGACTTATAGTAATTTGACATGTCCCTTTAATTTACTTATACATTTCAATTTTCTGCCACACTGGGAATTAGTTGTTTCTATTAGTTTTGTAAATATTTCAGCTCATTTTTATAACTATCATTTAGAAATTTCCATTTTTAAGACTTATTTGGTTATTTGGAGTTGTCCTCCTAAACGACTATCAAATTTAAGTATTCTAGTACACATAAAAGGTTTTATTCTGTTTATATCCCCTTCCATATGTCCCAGAGTCGCACTTATTAAACAAAACTGTTCATACTTTTATAATTATTTGGAGTGGTCCCATTTGTTGTCTGCATAATTTCAATATTCTATCATCCTGTAAAGTATTTATTTATATTAGTTTTGGTAGTCTTGAACACACATTTTTAGCAACGCACCTCAAGATTCATTGTGTGGTTGCCGTACATAAATTAATTTCATATTAGTGTTCTGCGACCCGATAACCCTCCATATATAAAATTTCATCTTGATTGGAGGACATAGAATTTACTGCCCCTTCTTCCTCTTTTACACCCCTTTAGGTGATTAAATTTGAAAAACCCTAAAAATCATTTTCCCCATTTCTATACAGAAACATTCATTTTATATTTCAAGGCTCTATGTCCACTAGTTCAAAAAATGCATGCTCAGTGAATTTTGAAAACTTTTGAACCCCCTTTTTCATCTCTTAAAGGTGGTTGAATTTCACAAAATTCGGTCTTATCTCTGGTCTATAGCCAATAAGGAACCTTAACTAAAAGTTTCAAATGTCCATGTTTGAAACAATTAAGCTCTTTTAACAAAACCACAAACTCCCCCACATCATTTATTGTCTCTACGGACATAATTGGCCCTGTAGTTTGGAATTTAAAGCAATAATGTCTCATCCCAGTATATCCAGACTCATGTTAATATTATTAATTCAATATTTAGTTTAATATAAGAGAGAAAACATAATAAATCCTTATATTTGTGCTTTATACTTCTAATATTTAGATATATTATTTTTAAATTGCTGTTGAAATGGACTATTTGGCCGAAATTAACTTTGGATAAATGTTTTCAATAGATGATTCTTCTATGATATTAGTTTTGGTATCTACCAAGTGAGAAATAATGTTTTAATAAAGACGAAAATACAAACAAGTTTATAAGTTGTATAATATCAACTTGTGTTCATATTATTAAGGCTAATAATTAGCCTCAGTAAATAAATAGTATGGTGAACCAAACAGAATTTCTCTCTATTTTGTCTAAAAATGGAAACATTTACTTAAAACTTGTAATATTTGTGAAACCAAGATAATATACATTTTTACAGAAACATGACCATCACATTCCACCAAGAGGCATTAATGAAAGAAACGTATTGTTTATTATTCATGTTTTACAGATTTTACATATTTTCATCAAAAAGACGAATTATAAACTCTCGTTTTCTGAGACCTACATTTTTTTTTAAAATATTTTCCAATGGCTCGGAAGCTGGGGACCTTTCAAGAATTACGTAAGGATTTTTTGGGTGGGAGTGATCAGTAATTTCTTATGTTTTCGTGGGGGTGGGCAAATTCTACCTTAACTAAGAATTTTATAAATGTTTATGGTTAGACAAAATCTAAAAAAAAACTTTTACAGACGCGCAGTCAAAAAGGTAGCACCTAGCGACGATAAGCATTGCCTATAGACGTACACAGCTATACATAACTATAAACTGTCATTTATTTATGTTGTGTTACACCTAATTTTACTGTGATAAATATTTTATAATTTCCCATCACGAATCCTTTTGTCTAAAATAATATAATTTACCAAATTGTAAGAAAATTACGTAAGATCAGTCAGGGGAGAGGAGGGAACGAGAAACCTTACAATTCCTTAAGTAGGGAGATTTGGGGAGTAAGAGGGGTCAAAGTAATGAAAAAAATCATTACGTAATTTATGAACAGCCCTCTATTGGTTTTATTAAAATATATTTCAAGTAAAGGTTTTTTTTTAAATTTTAATTTTGTTACAATCTTACAATATTGAGTTATTTCGTGTTTCAAATACTTGCAAATATATGATTAAAATGGGCAATATCTTATGTAATTTACCCTTAAAATTATGTTCATAGGATGATTAGTTTATAATGATAAACATTGCCCAGATACGAAATTTAATAAAAATCGTTACAGTGGATTTCGAGATAGCTTGTTTACTCTCTTTTTTTTTACCTTTAGTAAAATACCATCAATTTTATTGTAAGATATCTAACTCTCAAAACTCCTCGAGGGAACCTTATAAATCCATATATACTCTGTTTTAGCCTGATCAGTAAAATGTCGGCTTTAGTTCTGGATGTAGACACACAGGTAGACGGCATCGCAAACCAACACCTTTTCGGTTTGGGGAGGGGGGGGGGGCTTAAAATGATCAACATTTGAATCTTTCTTACGAGCAAAGTACTTTTCTTTTCAAGGTGTCGAGAGAAAGTAAAATGTGTCTATTTACGTATAGATGAGCACAAATCATAGTCTTATACACTTCAATGGTGCAAACACACTTCTATACATTCTTAAAACTACTTTCAACTAAAAGCTCAATGGCACTATGGAGTAAAATAATCACAATTTGAGATGCAAAAAGTAGTAAATATTACATTGGCCACTTATGTAAGTTTTTGAGTTAATACAGTCATAATATCCAATTATTTGGATATTGTATTTATTTTTAACCTATCAACTATAGTTCTATAGTCTTTTGAAGACTGTTTAGTTAGAAACCGATGCATATATGAGTTTTTACACACTTTAACAACTAAAGTGTTTTTATTGAAACATACCTACTATCCAAGCCTACTATTTAAAAACCAAAGTTGTTAACCTAAAGCTTAAGCCAAACAGCTGGTTTTGTTTATAAAACAATCACAATCATTTAACATTAAAACTACTTATTAATCCTTACATTATTTCAACGTTTCAAAATGCAACATGCTACAAATATTAATTTAGAGACAAGAGTCTATATTCATAGAAATATGTCAAAACACAGTTAATTTATTACATTTAATTGTGATCAAATTCAGCTTAAAGTCACAAGTACTCAACTCTCCAAAGTTCACTCAACGAGATGAGATTATTGGTGTAATATGTTCCATATTTTCTGCGTCTGTTTCCCTAAACATTAAATATTCTCCTCTGCAGTCCACAACACGTGATTGTGGATTCTAACTTTAAGGAGGTGGCTTTGTGCAAAATAGCTTGTTCTTTTTGCATAGTCTAAGCCAATGAGGGTATATTATCCTTATTTTCTTCAGTTCCTTCCCTAACATTATATGTACAATACCTTCTTTGTGTTGCACATAAGGAAATTGCTCAATAAATGTTTCTAGGATATGTGTGTGAACATAATTGTGGGGGATTTGAGATTCCTTAAGTCATCATACCCTTTATTGAGATATGTTCTATGAATAATTTAATAATAATGCCATGACTCCATGCTGGCATACACTTTGTTAATGTTTTCATGCAGAGTTTACAGTGAAATTTCCGTTCTATCTTGTATGCAAGATAGCCAGCAAATTTAAAAGATCGAACGGTAAAACCAATAAGTATATAATCTTAATTTGTGATGATAAAAAATGTTAAAATTGTATGTGTATGGTTTCATACTCGTTAGCTCCTATTTAAAAACCATTCATTTAATAACAAAATATGTTAACTAGTAAATCATTTTGAGATACCTATTTATTTTGTATCTCACGTATAAAAATAATATCTATGTAGCCAACAATCGGTTTACCCTGAAAGGTGACATAAATAATTTAATGGACTAGACTAGTCTATAGCCGTATTTTATAAGCCACAATGCTACATCATAGGTTATGATAATAAAAGGAAGTGTTTGTTTGTGTGCGATATTAGCCAAATCCACGGCACGCAGAGATCTGACCTTTTTAACATAGGTGGACGGAAGGGGGTCCGATTGCAACTTGAAGCAGGATTTTTAGATTTTCAATTATCTTTTTAATTGTGATATTTTAAAAAAAATTTTGAAGAAAATATTTTCTGTTTTAGAATTACGTTTCAGAGATAAGGGTACCATGGGGGAGGGGGGGGAGATGTCTGTATAATTCTTATGCCACAAGGGGTCACGGACAATGCCGTGCAGGATTGCTAGTAATTCATAAAAGAAAGCTTGCTAACTTTTAAGATAAGTACTCACACAAAATACAATAATTTAACTTCAGTGTTTACTACGCAATTTTAAATAACAGAGACCCTTAAAACTATTTAAAACCATCCCAACATTTTAGTTTTAACTTTAATTACTTAAGTGTGGGAATTTTAATTTACACCGGGAAATTACCAATTTTTAAATTATTTCAAGTATACATTAATGATTTTAAATACATAGCATCAAATAAATATTATAGACCTGCATTGGTGGCCACACGGTATGGTATCTAGCCTTCCTCTATCAAATAGTCATGTTTTGATAGGGTCACAATATGTGGGGTTCTATAGAAGATATCACACATTTAAAAATCACTTTATAATTAAAATTTAAACTATTTAATTAGTCAGAACTTTCAGCCTTATTTTGTTGAAAACAATATTAGAAAATATCTAACCACTTGTTAAATAAATTGGTATTTCTAAAAGTCTGCAATTCTTCTCAATGCTCCATAATAAATAATTGCAGTTGACAGCCAGTCCCTTAGTTTAAAAAAAAGGTTCATTGTGTTTCAAGTTTTCTTTATAATGTGCAGTCAGAGTAAACTTATTTGTGTGGCAGGATTAGGGTACTTATGACAAGGGGGTGGGGGTTAGAGACCGGGGAGGGTGCTACCTGAAGCTTTCTCGGTGACCGCCAGCCGACAGGGGCTCATATTTGGTATCTGCCTTCTAGTACATTTTTAACCTGGCGGCTGTGACTCTGTGCCCTAGACCTATAATATAAAACAAGTACTCAACACGGATGCCATGTTTATTTCATGAACTAAGAAAAATAGGACATTAGAATAACTATCTATTTCGTTATTTAGATGATCTGTGATCATCTCTACCATAAAATCAACACACTATAATTAACGGTTTAGGTCGTACAATCCGGATCATAGATTTAACGATATATTTTTCTAAGCGTTGGAAACTAATGTTTAAGGTACTGCTGAGTGCTCCCCCTATATGAAATATTTTCTTATAGGGGCCATACTCCCATAAGGGCCCCAGAGGACTACGTTATGCCACTGATGATCATGTATAGATCATTTAATATTTCTCTAATGATCCCATATAGATCATCTAATCCTTCTATTATGGCCACATATCGAAAATATAATTTTTTATATTATGATCACACATAGATAATTTAATCTTTATAATCACATGTTGATCAGTTAATCTTTATATCATGATCGCATATCAATCATCTAATTTTTATATAACGTATATTATGTTTTTTTATTTGAACTGTATCCTTCACTTTTTAAGAGCCCTGTATTGATCTCATATTCTTTTGTACGTATCAGGTCTAATTGGTCAAGTTATCTTCATATTTAGGGATGAATTTAAAATTTAGAGAAATTACCTGCATTTGTGTGGAGGCAAAGTGGGAAAGTGTTTAGGAAAAATCCCTTAAGACACATCTAGCTGATGTATTCACTTCAACCTTGCCATCACTGGCAAACCAAAGAAAACAAGCCTGCATCTTTGTCTACAAGTGTAGTTCTTTATTAATTAAGAAATTTGTGACATTGAAGGTCCGTTCATACGTAGTACAGTGCATAATTAGTAAAAATAACTTGAGTGAAAAAAAACTACAACTGAAAATCTGGAAAAGCAAGGCATTCTAAAAAGTAAATTCCTAAAGCCATCCTGTTAAATTTTTTCCCATAACTAAGATACATTTAAAACTTTTAAACATTTAACCTTCACATTATTTACATTTAAAAGTAAGGAAAATATAGGGAGGGTTTCATTCTTAGATAAAACGTTACCTTTAAAATCTTCATGACACTAGGTGTAGCTGTAATCTTTAAACAGAACTTTATAGTTGCCTCTGTCACATTTCATTTGGACAATTTAGGTAAAGTTCATTGGTTTTTCATGTGACTTTACACACAATATTATTTTAGTCATGTTAGTCTCAAAATAATGTTCTCATTTATTAGTTTCTGTATTTTAATATAAAATGAAAATACAATTTTCTTTATTGTTGTAGATACGAGTGTGGGCGAGATAGAAGATTGCTTCAAGCGCTTTGTTAAAAGAGATGACATTGACATAATTTTGATCAACCAAAATGTAAGACTATTTCTTAATTAATTAATTAGGATAGGGAGTAAATTTGGTTGGGTGGTTGGTGAAGTTGGGGAGGCGGGGGTATCACCTTGTGGCCCGTCATTTATTAGTTAAAGTGGCCCTCAGGTGTTAAAAGGTTATACTCCTTTGGCCTAGACAATATTTGTTTGGTAACAATTTGAAAGTAAAATTCTCTTAGATAAACATTATTTTAAGTTAAAAATTATAGCACCTAATATTTACTAACCAAATAATCAATATTATCTATTAATTATATCTATTTCACTAAATAAAAGTGTTTAAATTGACTCAAATTAAACCAAGACAAAAAAAAAAGTTTTGTTCATACATGTATCATTATTATTATTAGCACCGCGTCTTACTACCCATTCGGGTTATACGCACTTACGCTAATGTGTAATGGTAGGGTGATAGTGAGATGAAATGAAGGACCTACAGTTTAACGTGGAATCCGAACCATGGTGGAGGCCTGGCATTACCCACATTCACAAGATGTCTTGTCAGAGGTGAAGGAAGGGTTTGGTAATCAGATAAATCTGTGCCGGGACCGAGGATTGAACCCCGGTCGCCAGCATAGAAGTCTGACACCTTACCCCTAGACCACCAGGTCACCTACCATACATGTATCAAAAGTTCAGCGAAAACTGCTTGTGTTAAATATCCCAGTGTGACTGCTCGAATGTCAATTTATAAGAATGACTTTTTTACTATACTTGTCTTTTTATTAATTGAATTAACAACATTTTATACAAAAACAAAATGATTTTGGAAAGGAAAGAGTTTTATTTTGTTAATAACTTGACAAACTTTTTCACTTATTACTCTAAATGCACATATCCTATCTTTATAAAGTAATTTTTCTCAAATGTTGGCATCATTATTTACTGTGGTATCCATAATAATAAAATATATCTACTCTTCATTTTAAGGTTCCTGAGTAGAACTTATCAACATTTTTATCTCTATAAAGTTGAATATATCTGTCCGGAAATGAAACCCACTTCTAGAAAAGCTGGAAAACTGAAATTTGGCATTAAGTAGGGTGATTGCCCCATATAATTATAAAAAATACTATTTAGATGAGGTAGAAAATTAGAATCTGGCAGGAAGGTAAAAGTACCACTTCACACTATCATAAAGTGTGAACTGGAGGAATGGCAGTGAAATAGAAAAAACTGATAGCGTATAGAAAATAGATATCTCGCAGATAATGTAAAGAGTATGTCTTTTCTGAAATTTTAAAATCAAGATCTTTGTTGATGGAGAGCTAAAAAAAACTAAAAGAAACTCAATAGAAACAAAACCTTTCTAAGTGTGTTAGAACATTTATATAATTCTAAGCAGTTAAGACAAAAATAAAAAATGGTGAATGTATGAAACTTCAAATCTGGCTTAAGAAATGGGGGCTCACAATTTATTAAACTAATAGGGGGAATGGGGGGGGACTTCTCATTGTGGAATAACATTGAAATTTGGCATGTATGTAAGTGATAAATGAATGATATCTTAAAAAATAGAATTTCAAAATTAGATCCAAGAAATGTATGAGCTCGAGATTGATACAACTGTTTTTTGTGTGGTTAAAATTGAAACTTTGCAGGCACATAAGAGAACCATATCAGTTAAGAAAATAAGTTTTCAAATTTCATAATTGAAGTGTGAATCAAAATGGGTGGGGAGGGAGGTGGGTTAGAGTAGCTATTAAAAATCTACCTTTCAGCTTAGAAGAAAATTTAAATTTGTCAATTGGTAACAAGAGATTACATAGGATAATATAAAAATTGGAAATTGAATTGAACAATAGGGGTCAAAGAAATGTATGAAAAGTGGGTGAGGTGGAAGGGGTGGCCTCTAAATTGATAAATTGATAGAAAAAAAATTGATCACGCTTGGTTAAATATTGCGCTCTTATTTGTACTCAGCTCGGGTGTTATGTAAGATTTTTTCCCATGTTTATTTTAATTCATTGGTTGCATTAATTTCCTTGGGATAGCCATGGTTAAGAGTGAACAAGGAGGAAATTTAAAAATATTGGTGGGCGGACTTTGAACATCCTAATTTGATTTAGTTTTGATGTGGCTTACCTGCTTACTTGTGCAAAGAGTGTGTCAAACAGCTAGTCTACAAATAATCTCTTAATCATTGCTTTAAAAGTATGCCTTAAAATGTTATCACTAAATGAATTACTATCAGCATTTTAATTTACGTTACACATTTTTTGTATGTTTGTTTCCCTGATGATTCATTAACTTATAATTTATCTTAAATAATTAACAAGGAATAGGCATAAATAAAGCAAACAAAACATCTGACCTGGAATAACGCAAAATAAATGATAAAACCAAAAACGAAGTTTGTGTGTATAGTCTTTTGCAAGCAAAGACTCCATTGGTATGTCAACGACAAACTGTATCATTTACAGCATATGGCATGCAATCATAATTATTTGTAGGTGGGCGTATAACCTGAACAGGTAGTAAGACGCGGTGCTAATATTATTATTATTTGTAGGTGGCAGAGATGATCCGTCATGTGATTGATGGCCACACACAACCTCTGCCAGCCATTCTAGAGATTCCTTCCAAGGATCATCCATATGATGCAAGCAAAGATTCCATCCTCCGAAGAGCTAGGGTAAAGTACCTCTAATTGTCATATTTAGCTGTTATTTATTCTAATGGAACCAGCGGGACGTGGAGGGTAAATAATAAGGCAATATACCATCTTTCAGATGAATAGAACACTACCATCTAGTACACCCAGGTAGTAACAAATGAAGACATCTTTTCATGAAATGCTATATGATGCTGCATGGTCTAGCGCGCTACTTTTGCAGTAGACTGTACTGCCGATGACGGGGAGATCAAGGTTCGAATCTTACTCGGGTGTAGTGAGGCTGGTTTTTCCAAAATGGTTTTCCACTCTACCTCTATGCAAGTGTGGGTACACTACCTATAAATATAACTTTCCTCCTCTCTAAAACTATTATCATAATTTGTACATTAGCATGAACCTCAAAGTGGGTAGTAAAACATGATGCTAAAAAAACAACTCAAGATAAGCATGTTGAATACATTGTAATGACTCACTGTATGAAGACCAGCAAACTTACTTTCACTCAGATGGTTTGGATTTGTTGTCATGACAATTTTCATATTTTCAAATTAATATAATAACCATATTATACCTATTTAATACCCATTTAGTTTCCAATTGAATTATTTTTGTGGATGCAATTTTAGTCTGTGTTTTTCATAGTAAATTATTAAATTAATTTTTTTGAAGTAATAAATATAAGCTACATTTTCATTTTATTAAACAAAATTACAAAATTAATGCTTAAAATAATTTTGTATGCTTAACATTTTCCCTTTTAATCTTTAGGAGCCCATCAATGACCATTTTATGACATGTCACCTATTAATATAAGATGAGCGTGCACAATTTTAATATATAAGTTGGGAGTGCATACTTTTAATAATCAAATGATTTACAAAAGCTAGTAGATTCAGCATGGTTAACTGTCTACATGTAAAATACCCTATCTATATAATATTCCTAGACCATGCATAGGTCCTGTGATGAAGTGTCGGAACTCAGTTTGTCCCTGGATGGATTCTGGGCCTATCTGGCTGTTGCATGCATCAGATGTTATCGGCTCTAGATAGGAATGCCCTTGTAAAACAAGCGGCTGTCCTAAGAATTCCGATAATTCCTAGTTACAACTATATGTTTCTGTATCTGTGCAGTATTAATTTGCACTTTATCACACAAAATATTGTGGTCAGCTTTTTGGCTTCCAAAACCCACATATTTATAACACCAAGCAAATTGATTCCTCTTGTTTGAACTAAGTCGCACACCACCTGTATTGGCTCCTAATAAAATTGCAACATCATCATTATTAGGCAGATAGTCTATTGAGATAATCTGTGACATGATCAGCTAATATTTAGACCATTATTGTGAAGGATTTTTTAAGTCATTGTTTTATTTAAACTGTCTTCATATTTTAATTTAATTTTAATTTCATATAACAGTTGTGTGCATTGAAACATATTTTTATACTAAAGACATGAAACTTTAAATACATGTTCCCCATCAAGTTAAGTTCATCAAACTTAATAAACATTAATAACTCAATACATATCTTGATTAGGCTACTAGTAGATCAACTATTATAAAAAATTTCACCAAAAATACTTACCTTTACTACTCTTGATGCATCTAATTTGATCTTTGTTATTTGTTTGAATACAACATTTTAAGTTAATATGTTACTGTTTTTTTTTCTCTTTCTCTCACAGGGTATGTTTAATCCAGAGGATTTGAAGTGAAGCAAGTTCACTTGTTTATTGTTGCTGTTGTTGCAAATTTAACTTTTTCAAAGTATTTATATCATCAAACTTCTAAGCTATAAGCAATGTGAAAATTAGTATAAAGTATCGTTTGGTGCAAGTAGTGTAAATAGTTGAAATATCTTAAAACAAAAGGTACATTCCATTTGAAAAATTGTATTAGTATTGATTTTATTTTAGACAGCACAAAATAAAACATTTGATTATCTTAAATGTATTATTCACTAGTATAAAATCTTGGTATCAGGATTTCTTTAAAAGATTGTAGGAATATAAATAGAGATTATATTGTTTTTAATGTACTCAACCAAAATTGTACATTTCCTTTATTAAAGTTATCTAAATAACATCTGTTTTACAATTATTTTAATTTATTTACTTTCCAATCAAAGTCATCAGAAATAAAATACAAGTTGACAAAATAAATAAATTAATTCATGCAAACACTTATTGTTAACTAGATTTAGCCCTCCTTTCCTCAATATCCTCAGACTCGGGTGAGTATCTCTAGGTTGTTGGTGTCCTCTCCTCAATATCCTCAGACTCAGGTGAGTACCTCTAGGTTGTTGGTGTCCTCTCCTCAATATCCTCAGACTCAGGTGAGTACCTCTAGGTTGTTGGTGTCCTCTCCTCAATATCCTCAGACTCGGGTGAGTACCTCTAGGTTGTTGGTGTCCTCTCCTCAATATCCTCAGACTCGGGTGAGTACCTCTAGGTTGTTGGTGTCCTCTCCTCAATATCCTCAGACTCAGGTGAGTACCTCTAGGTTGTTGGTGTCCTCTCCTCAATATCCTCAGACTCGGGTGAGTACCTCTAGGTTGTTGGTGTCCTCTCCTCAATATCCTCAGACTCGGGTGAGTACCTCTAGGTTGTTGGTGTCCTTTCCTCAATATCCTCAGACTCGGGTGAGTACCTCTAGGTTGTTGGTGTCCTCTCCTCAATATCCTCAGACTCGGGTGAGTATCTCTAGGTTGTTGGTGTCCTCTCCTCAATATCCTCAGACTCGGGTGAGTACCTCTAGGTTGTTGGTGTCCTCTCCTCAATATCCTCAGACTCGGGTGAGTACCTCTAGGTTGTTGGTGTCCTCTCCTCAATATCCTCAGACTCGGGTGAGTACCTCTAGGTTGTTGGTGTCCTCTCCTCAATATCCTCAGACTCGGGTGAGTACCTCTAGGTTGTTGGTGTCCTCTCCTCAATATCCTCAGACTCGGGTGAGTACCTCTAGGTTGTTGGTGTCCTCTCCTCAATATCCTCAGACTCGGGTGAGTATCTCTAGGTTGTTGGTGTCCTCTCCTCAATATCCTCAGACTCGGGTGAGTACCTCTAGGTTGTTGGTGTCCTCTCCTCAATATCCTCAGACTCGGGTGAGTACCTCTAGGTTGTTGGTGTCCTCTCCTCAATATCCTCAGACTCGGGTGAGTACCTCTAGGTTGTTGGTGTCCTCTCCTCAATATCCTCAGACTCGGGTGAGTACCTCTAGGTTGTTGGTGTCCTCCTCAATCCTCAATATCCTCTAGATTGGTGTATATCCTCATCGTAGTTTGTTGTGTGCCTCTCCTCAATATCCTCAGACTCGGGTGAGTACCTCTAGGTTGTTGGTGTCCTCTCCTCAATATCCTCAGACTCGGGTGAGTACCTCTAGGTTGTTGGTGTCCTCTCCTCAATATCCTCAGACTCGGGTGAGTACCTCTAGGTTGTTGGTGTCCTCTCCTCAATATCCTCAGACTCGGGTGAGTACCTCTAGGTTGTTGGTGTCCTCTCCTCAATATCCTCAGACTCGGGTGAGTACCTCTAGGTTGTTGGTGTCCTCTCCTCAATATCCTCAGACTCGGGTGAGTACCTCTAGGTTGTTGGTGTCCTCTCCTCAATATCCTCAGACTCGGGTGAGTACCTCTAGGTTGTTGGTGTCCTCTCCTCAATATCCTCAGACTCGGGTGAGTACCTCTAGGTTGTTGGTGTCCTCTCCTCAATATCCTCAGACTCGGGTGAGTACCTCTAGGTTGTTGGTGTCCTCTCCTCAATATCCTCAGACTCGGTGAGTACCTCTAGGTTGTTGGTGTCCTCTCCTCAATATCCTCAGACTCAGGTGAGTACCTCTAGGTTGTTGGTGTCCTCTCCTCAATATCCTCAGACTCAGGTGAGTACCTCTAGGTTGTTGGTGTCCTCTCCTCAATATCCTCAGACTCAGGTGAGTACCTCTAGGTTGTTGGTGTGTCCTCTCCTCAATATCCTCAGACTCAGGTGAGTACCTCTAGGTTGTTGGTGTCCTCTCCTCAATATCCTCAGACTCAGTGTGAGTACCTCTAGGTTGTTGGTGTCCTCTCCTCAATATCCTCAGACTCAGGTGAGTACCTCTAGGTTGTTGGTGTCCTCTCCTCAATATCCTCAGACTCAGGTGAGTACCTCTAGGTTGTTGGTGTCCTCTCCTCAATATCCTCAGACTCGGTGAGTACCTCTAGGTTGTTGGTGTCCTCTCCTCAATATCCTCAGACTCAGGTGAGTACCTCTAGGTTGTTGGTGTCCTCTCCTCAATATCCTCAGACTCAGGTGAGTACCTCTAGGTTGTTGGTGTCCTCTCCTCAATATCCTCAGACTCAGGTGAGTACCTCTAGGTTGTTGGTGTCCTCTCCTCAATATCCTCAGACTCAGGTGAGTACCTCTAGGTTGTTGGTGTCCTCTCCTCAATATCCTCAGACTCGGTGAGTACCTCTAGGTTGTTGGTGTCCTCTCCTCAATATCCTCAGACTCGGTGAGTACCTCTAGGTTGTTGGTGTCCTCTCCTCAATATCCTCAGACTCGGTGAGTACCTCTAGGTTGTTGGTGTCCTCTCCTCAATATCCTCAGACTCGGTGAGTACCTCTAGGTTGTTGGTGTCCTCTCCTCAATATCCTCAGACTCGGTGAGTACCTCTAGGTTGTTGGTGTCCTCTCCTCAATATCCTCAGACTCAGGTGAGTACCTCTAGGTTGTTGGTGTCCTCTCCTCAATATCCTCAGACTCGGGTGAGTACCTCTAGGTTGTTGTGTCCTCTCCTCAATATCCTCAGACTCGGGTGAGTACCTCTAGGTTGTTGGTGTCCTCTCCTCAATATCCTCAGACTCGGGTGAGTACCTCTAGGTTGTTGGTGTCCTCTCCTCAATATCCTCAGACTCGGGTGAGTACCTCTAGGTTGTTGGTGTCCTCTCCTCAATATCCTCAGACTCGGGTGAGTACCTCTAGGTTGTTGGTGTCCTCTCCTCAATATCCTCAGACTCGGGTGAGTACCTCTAGGTTGTTGGTGTCCTCTCCTCAATATCCTCAGACTCGGGTGAGTACCTCTAGGTTGTTGGTGTCCTCTCCTCAATATCCTCAGACTCGGGTGAGTACCTCTAGGTTGTTGGTGTCCTCTCCTCAATATCCTCAGACTCGGGTGAGTACCTCTAGGTTGTTGGTGTCCTCTCCTCAATATCCTCAGACTCGGGTGAGTACCTCTAGGTTGTTGGTGTCCTCTCCTCAATATCCTCAGACTCGGGTGAGTACCTCTAGGTTGTTGGTGTCCTCTCCTCAATATCCTCAGACTCGGGTGAGTACCTCTAGGTTGTTGGTGTCCTCTCCTCAATATCCTCAGACTCGGGTGAGTACCTCTAGGTTGTTGGTGTCCTCTCCTCAATATCCTCAGACTCGGGTGAGTACCTCTAGGTTGTTGGTGTCCTCTCCTCAATATCCTCAGACTCGGGTGAGTACCTCTAGTTGTTGGTGTCCTCTCCTCAATATCCTCAGACTCGGGTGAGTACCTCTAGGTTGTTGGTGTCCTCTCCTCAATATCCTCAGACTCGGGTGAGTACCTCTAGGTTGTTGGTGTCCTCTCCTCAATATCCTCAGACTCGGGTGAGTACCTCTAGGTTGTTGGTGTCCTCTCCTCAATATCCTCAGACTCGGGTGAGTACCTCTAGGTTGTTGGTGTCCTCTCCTCAATATCCTCAGACTCGGGTGAGTACCTCTAGGTTGTTGGTGTCCTCTCCTCAATATCCTCAGACTCGGGTGAGTACCTCTAGGTTGTTGGTGTCCTCTCCTCAATATCCTCAGACTCGGGTGAGTACCTCTAGGTTGTTGGTGTCCTCTCCTCAATATCCTCAGACTCGGGTGAGTACCTCTAGGTTGTTGGTGTCCTCTCCTCAATATCCTCAGACTCAGGTGAGTACCTCTAGGTTGTTGGTGTCCTCTCCTCAATATCCTCAGACTCAGGTGAGTACCTCTAGGTTGTTGGTGTCCTCTCCTCAATATCCTCAGACTCGGGTGAGTACCTCTAGGTTGTTGGTGTCCTCTCCTCAATATCCTCAGACTCAGGTGAGTACCTCTAGGTTGTTGGTGTCCTCTCCTCAATATCCTCAGACTCAGGTGAGTACCTCTAGGTTGTTAGTGTCCTTCTTTCCTTACAAACATAATTTTTTTTTTTTTTTTAATGTCTTCTTGCCTGTTTCCATTCTTTTCTGTACAATCAATCTTAAAGCTTAAATAGCCTCACATCTCCCTCTCCTGAACCAAATTGGTCTTCTCTGAGTAAGTCTTAAATCTTCCTTTCTATTCTGTGATGTGTGATTTTGGTGACAATCTTATAGGTGTGTAATGTCAAAATTAATGCGTGACATTGTTCACATATCTTAGCATTTTCTTTCCTTGGTATAGTAACCAATAGTTTTATCAAAATCTGTTGGTATTTTCTCTTGAATATAAATTTCACATACTATCTTATATAACCTTCCCTAAAACATGTTTCCAAGCTTCTCTTCTTCCGCCTCAGTGTAATCTTTCCATCTCTCTCGGATTTATCCTCATATAGAAGTCCCCTATTTCCACCCACTACTGCTTTCACTCCATGTCTTTCCTTTTCAGACAAAGCTTTAGCAATTTTGTATTTTGTGGCTTTATCAGTCTTTAATTTCTTCATATTCTTCTCTTTTTCTGAGCAAATTTTACTAAAGAAGGTTTTCTTAGTTGCTTAGCTTTTCTGGTTATTGTATTTCTCATTACTTTGTATTTTATCTGAGTTATTAAGCTTCCACCTTTCTTCCATTATGGTGAGTAGTTCATTTATAACCCATTTTTCCTCTTCTGTGCTTTCTTCTTGTCAATTATTTTGATTCTTTCTGTTACCTGAACTATATCTTTCTTGTTGGTACTGTTAAATCCTCCTTTAATTTTTCTTAATATCATTAGACTTATGTCAACATTTCAATAAAACAAATTTATTAAGTTTTGTTCTCCTTTGACTCCTTTAATAAGACCCTCAATTTCCTCATACACTAGAATAATGTCAGTATCTTTTGGTCTTGTCTCAATTTGGACTAGAATTATTTGTTCATGTTGCACTTAACAGTTGACCCTTCTGCCAAAGGACTTTTTTAGGATTATGGCTACTCCAGTTTGTCCTGGCCTAGCTTTTGCCGTCCCAGTGTTGATGGCTCCAAAGTTCCCTGCCTTTAGCCTTCAAGCTTCTGCCAGTCCTTGGATATCTATGTGGCTTTTTCCTAATTTTTCTTTTAATGTCTTATAGTTTTCCGCATCTTAAAAGTGACAACATTCCATGTTAGTATCCTTGTAACATGTTTTCTGGATGATGTTCTCTCCTTAGTCGACCACCCCAAAGAGCTGCCTGTGGGTATATTTTACCTCTGGAAAATTTTAATAAAGAGCGAGTGATTCAAGAACTTCTGATACCCTGATCCATGAAACAATAACCATGGTGTTTATTTTAAGCACAACATGGTGTGGCACAATTGGACATAATCAAATTTGATAATCACACAACTTCTAGCTTCTACAAAAATTTAAAATAGTTTTACATAAAAATATTTAATTTATATATTTGTACCACTTTAAAAAGTCGATGCGAGCTCTTGAAATAGTATTCATTTTACAAATAAATATTTTATTGAAGAAATAATAAGATATAATAAATAATAATAATAATAATAATAATAACATGTTTTTCTGAAACGATAGATGTTAATGATAGTTATATAATCTTAAATATCACTCATTATAATATACTAAAGCAAACACAATTAAACAATCTGTATTGATAAAATCTACTTTTGGATGGAGTAGAACTTAAACAAGTATAGATTGTAAAATATCTCTGAAGCGAGATTGAGGCAAAAGGTGAAATGAGGACAGCAGAGAGAGCTGCTCTGGAGAAGATATGTGCCCTTGATGTGTAAGAAAGTGTTGTTCCCAATGTCACATATTTTGCAGAAACGTAGATAATGAATGTAAGATAGACTAGGAAACTTGAGGCCATGGGAATGAAGTTTGAAAGGAGCATGTTGATGTTGAGAGGAGAAACAAGATTAGGAATAAAGTTATCCAGGAAAGAGTACATGAGATAGTATGAGATGGTATCGGCATGTAATGAAGTATTTAGGAAAAATATTGCACAGGACCAAGAAAGAGATGGGAGGAGCAGATAACAAAGTGTGCAAGTGAGAGGAGAAGAATGGAAGCAATTAAAGGAGGAAGATGGAGGTATTTTATTAAACTGATTTGGCCTCAAGGTGTAAACAGTTGTTGTTGATTATGATAATAATGCATATATATATATATATATATATATATATAAATAACCATGTTAGAAAAAATTGTATCTTGGCTTCATATCCCAAAACCTCTTTTACAGGCCTGGCTAAAAAAATTGGAGAATCTGTAATGCAAGTTATAACAACCGCAGGTGACCTGGTGGTCTAGGGGTAAGGTGTCAGACTTCTGTGCTGGCGGCCGGGGTTCAATCCTCGGTCCCGGCACAGATTTATCTGATTTCCAAACCCTTCCTACACCTCTGACAAGATATCTTGTGAATGTGGGGAATGCCAGGCCTCCACCGTGGTTCGAATTCCACGTTAAACTGTAAGTCCTTCATTTCATCTCACAATCACCCTACCATTACACATTAGTTTAAGTGCGTATAACCCGAACGGGTAGTAAGATGCGGTGCTAATAATAATAATAATAATAATAATAATATAACAACCGCCTGTACCATTCACACTATTAAATGTTTAAATTCAATTACAATAAGTTCTATAATCAGGTATGTAATCACCTAACCCTAAATCCCCCCCTCCAAAGGAAATAATAGCTATGTACAAAAAGCAATATTAGAGTTTGGAGTAACCTATAAGGACTGGCCTCATGACAAATTTAGAGTTGAGGTCAGTACTCTTTTAGTTACAGTACAAAGTATTAGTTATGATAATGCTACAATACATTGGTTAAGCCAAAAGCTGAGCCCAGTGGGTCAACAATAGTTAAAATACAATAAGAACAAAATTATTAAATAGGGCAATATACTAATTTTGTAATTAAGACTTCGATGCCCTTTAAAGTTAAAATTACACTTGTGGTAGGTTGAATAAATAAAGCAAGTTAAAAAGAGACATTCGATAAAATGTGAATTGTAATATAATAGTAATAGAGAAACATACCATCTACACTTTTATAAGCTTAAAAGTTTATGATAACATTTAGAATTTTAAAATTGTCATCGAAGAATACCATCAGGTCAAGTAATACCCTTCATCATAAAAACATTTATATAACCACATACACAATATTCAAAGTAATAAATTAACTAAAATAATATTGGATAAAAATCAAAACAGACATAGAATAAATTAGGTATGTGTAAACATTTGAAAGTATTAAGTAATAGAATTATAAAATATAAGAAAGTAGTATAAGTTAAATTATTAAAATTTAATTTAGATGATGGTACGAAGTCTTAACATGTATTGGGTTCCCTTCCTCCTTGGCTGGCATCGGCGTGTTACGTTGATTAATTTATGGCCGACATGTTTCGATACACGGTATCATAATAATGGTGCAAGGTCGTATTGCGAGAGTGATGTTAATGTCCTGAGCATATATTCTGCTGTTTAATGCTAGGAAGCTCTCATTACAATAAATTGTATGCAGATAAGTCATAAAAATAAACAATTCCTGGAAGACGAGAATAACCAACTTGCATACAAGTCGGTGACCTGGTGGTCTAGGGGTAAGGTGTCGGACTTCTGTGCTGGCGGCCGGGGTTCAATCCTCGGTCTCGGCACAAATCTATCTGACTACCAAACCCTTCCTTCACCTCTGACAAAACATCTTGTGAATGTGGGGAATGCCAGGCCACTGCCGTGGTTCGTATCCCACGTTAAACTGTAGGTCCTCCATTTCATCTCACAATCACCTTACCATTACACATTAGCGTAAGTGCGTATAACCCGAATGGGTAGTAAGACGCGGTGCTAATAATAATAAACTTACATACAAGGACCAAATGAATACAGCTACAAGATTTAATAAAAGTGTATCTGCTCTATCATCTGAATATTTATGTATGTATTGTGGTCAACTCAACCTGACAACAATGGTACAACCACAAACTTAAAATTGTTTATTTTTTTAGGCTCTTTAGCTAGCTCAGACTCGTTGCACAAGGCTCCCATCTGTCGGGACTACTGTGTATAAAGATCAGGAACAACCACTATTCTTACCTTGTACCGACATATATATACATATATATATATATATGAGAGAGAGAGAGAGAGAGAGAGATCTTTATTTCAGTCCTAAGATATCTCGCTACATGGATAGACGGTGAAGCTAACAAGGATAATAAAACAACACAACGTACAACCCACTCGCAATTCTTAAAATTATTCAGGCAACACTGTATAAAGAAACAATTTTAAAAATTTGAATACCATGGGTGAGTATTATTTCTGTATTATTAGATTTACATATATAGGCAGGCACCTATCTATGGAGCACCAGTAAGTATAGATCTAATGTCATTAAATATCTCTAGGCCTAATAATTTAAAGTTAGAACAAATGTAACAATACAATTGAATTTAAATAGACGAATAGTACTTAGAATGGAATTTTATTTTTAAGCATAAAAAATACTCAGAAAATGTATATTATAGTTTAGCATTGTTGGAAAATATTTTACAATAGGCTTAAATAATAAATTATTATAGCTATCATAATTAAGTTTGGAAGGAAATGATATTTAAAATTGATTTTAAATATTTATTTTATGTCTGGGAAAATAAACTATTTTTTTGTGTAAATAGTTAGGATGAATGAAGATATAAGTTGATAATAAACAATCTCCTGAGCAGTGTTCTTCAAACACAAAATACAGGTACAGGGAGGTATACTCTAGAAAAACATCTTTAGTGGGTTTTATAATGATGAGTTATTTGAGCCAGTGTTTAATTTCTTGTTAGAGTATTGGGAGTGGTGTCATTTGGTTCCTTATGAAGTGATGGTGGCCATCTCGGGAGGGAAGGATGACGGTTAAAATGTCACTTTTATAACCACTTTTTTCATAAAAAATATATATTGTTTTTTGTTCTTAACAGTGTTCCTAGATTAAATTTTACATTTCTGTAACATTAAATTGTTTAAATGGCCAACATTTTGGATTCAATATGGTAGAAAAAACTTTTATCTTAAAAAAATTAAATAGAATTATTTTGGGTCAGTTTTCCATTATTTTAATTGTAAATGTTAACATTTTGGTTGGTTATAATTATTTGTAAGGTAAACATATTATATTGCATTTCATTGTGTTTCGAACTCCAAAGGGAAATTTTGTAACAAATATAAAAAGTCATTCAAAACTGCACTGAACTTATGCTCGTCTTCGCTTCTATTTTGTACTGAATAGGTGCTTTCACATGCCGCCTGTCCCAAATCTGTTACTGTCAGTATTTCAGCTATTCCATCTACAACCACAACGAATTCCACAGCATGGGTAAGTTTTAGGTTTGGAGATTGAACTTCTGCATCTTTTCTCAGCTGTTCCCTGGATGCAAGGTCTTCCAAATGATGGGTCAGTTTGCTTTTAGCTTTGACGTGATTCATGGTCCCATCACTTCCAAACATACCACATGGAACTGCAGATAACTCATACTTATCAATACATTCTTCCAGTTTCATTTCTGGACGGAAACTACACAGAACAACAAGACGATTGAAAAGTTTTTGGTATTGACCTTTTTTGCCATAGTTTTACAGAGCTTCAACTTGTTTTGTGTAATTGTATCCCAGAAATTTAAAGTCCTGTCAATAATATTTTCAGCTGAACCGTCCTAATGGGGTGGAGGCTCAAACTACAAGAAAGGTACATACAAAAAAGGGGGACATCAGGAGTGAATGCAAGGAGTTCTGTCTTTTCAAGGTTTAAAGACAACATTCAAATCATCAGATCTCGCAACTCCCACCTGTCGCAGAGTAAAACATATGGATAGTCCATCTCAAGAGAAGGTAAAGAATATATACTGCCCCTCATGTTCACCATATTAGAAAACTTACTTAAATATACTCTCGTATACCTAGGGTATGGTGGGAAAATCTTATATTATAAATCACGTCAAGAAGATATTTGTAGAATATAGAATATTAAATTTATTTAAAAGGATTAAATATTGAACATCAAATATAGTTGTAATATATACAATTGTATAATATTTATGGTTTTCACCCAAAACGTCGTAAAAATGTTATAGTATTATCAGTAGATTTTAGAAAGTTCATAACAAACAAATAATCATTTACTCTACTTTAGCGTTACAAAACTTTTATAGGCTTGTTTGTTATGATTAAGATACGTTACAAGAGAAAACTTACAATAATATGGTTTATATCTTAACAGTTAAATACCAAAGCGTATTTACACTTAATAACCTCCTTGAACAAAACATAAGAAAAATACCCTAAATTGGTATCCACAAATTTACTCCGAATAATTTATAACAATAAATAGTCACGAGTCAATAGCAAAGGTACAAAAGTTTTAATTCTAAGTTCAACCAACTCAATGTTCCCGCGAACATGCATTTAAATATTTCTCACAGAAATATCGAGTTAAAAAAAACAAACATTCTATATTGATGAAAGAAAATCGATATCTCTCGAAAATTAATAATCGATTATTATCCAGCAAGGATTACGACTCGATTCGCATTGTGATACCAACGAGGTCACATTAAATTTACTACAATGCTCCATATTTTGAGATAAATTGAAATGACGTCAAAACTGAATTTAGAATAATTAATATTAATACAAAGCTAAGTTAGAGTTGCCAGAAAATAATTTAGATCTTACATTATAATACGAATGAAGCCGGAGCTTCTCCTATTCCTAGTACGGTTAAGGCCCAATTGTGTCGATAGTAGGCTCAGATGCCCGTATAAATACAATCTGCCACAAAGGGGGAAAAGAAGGGAGACATTGGGGGGGAAAACATTTAGGATCGCCAGGGAACATATTGCGCATGCCAAAAACGAACTTCGGGGAAGTTCGTGGCCGGTCGGGAATCTTCACGATGTGGATATCCGCATTGCGTCAGTCAGCCCACTTTACGGGCGTCGCCGATTTGCGCCCCATTCTTCAAGTTAGTATTAGTTTGTTTCGGTCACGCGAAGTTACGTCCGACTTGTGTCTATCTTGCATGGAGCCTCGGCAGCGGGCAAACAGGGTAAGTCAGCGCCTTGTTGTTGTTTAGAGTCTATGGTACACTATCCGATGCTACACAGCAACAATTTTTGATAATGTGATATGATATAGCACAGACATCATGCACAACTTCGGTTGATACAACAGTCATCACCAAGTTTACCAAATCGTTCCTCTCATAGGTAAAAGGATTATTAAGGTTATGAAGATGTTCCACCATAGATGTTACATTTCTCCAGTAGCGTGGTGATTCCACTTTAGTACCTCATGGTGAATTTCACCCTTCCTCATCATATGGTGTACTATGCCATCAGAACAAATCTTAGCTAGTTCTGGACTCGATTAGAAGAACTTGTTTAGCATTTTTTCATTTTTTATTATCCCTACAATGCCTCCACAGACTTTCATAAATGACAATTTTCCTGCTCAAGTGCTTCGCCTGCTCCTATAGAGCAAAAAGGAATACAGTATAACTCCATTTATTCTAACTCCAGTCATTCGGATTGCCAAATATCCTAATCATTATCAGGGAATAAAAATATAAATAAAAAAGGAAAATACTGTACTGCACAGTACTAAATTGGTCACGTTGTATTGCCGCAAATGGTGATGGTATTCCTCGACCGGCCACTCCGCCATTCCAAGGCCCCATGCCATCCCCACCCCTCGATTCAAATTTATTGTATTCTTGTTTACAGTAGCAATAAGTTTAAACTTATGGTATTTTTTCACTACATTACTATTATGTGATTCCACTACTTGTCTGTATTATTGCAAAAGCAATAAAAAAATTGTGTTTTCTTCCAAAACATTGCCTTAATTAAATGATTAATCCAATAATACTGATTTATGCATATCCGGATAACGTCCAGCACTCATAAACCTGGATAATTGGAGTTCTGCTGTTTCTGTTTTATTAGGAGCCCATTTATGACTTTCAAGTTTTGCCTATGTTTCAGGATCACTTTGATTCAGCACTTTCATTTCTGCTATGTGCCATGTGCACAGTGCACTATAGTTTCATCTTTCTAAGGCTGATAATCTCAGCTTCCAGTTTTGATTATGAACTGCACAAATGAATGACATTAAAGTGAAAATCATGTCCATATATTTCGGCACCAGTTTTAAGGTAAGAATGTTTCACTCTTGCATGAGGAGGCATTTTACTAAACTGACCCGGCCACAGGCTGAAAAAAGATGATGGATTATCATCATCATCATCTCACTCTTGTTTCGCAAAAGTTTTTGAGCTTCATATATAGCTCAAACTTTTCCTCCTTTTCAGGCAAATCTTTGCCGGCCGTTGAAATAGCTTTTGAGTCTTTTTTCTTCCAGGCTTCTCACAACTTTAAGCAAAGAGTCTTATAGTTTTCTTGAAACTCACTATCCTGCTTTATGAAACCTTCGAGAAGTATAGTGAATAACTCATACAGAGCTGTGATGTGAGCCTCACATGATCAACAAACTGACTTTCCTTCTAGCAAATGTCGCACAATGGCATCACCAAAATACCACTTTCAATCCATTACCGTACTCTTGAATACCACTAGAGTCAATGTAATTTCCAATAGCTCTAAGTAGCCATTATAATGTGCACATCTCCTGGAATCAATACCCAATTACCAATGGAAAAAGCCATTTGTAGATGTTTCAAAGGTATTTACAGACCAAGGTTTGCAGTTACAACAACTTTTTCTTCAGGGCCCCTGATATTTTTTACTCACTTTTCCTAGATGTTTCAATATACAGTAAAGCCCCGATTATCCGCTAGTGCAGCGAAAAAAATTTTAATTACAAACCTCAAAAAAAATATTTCAATCCAAGCCAACAACAGGTAAAATACAATAGGCCCTACAGTGTGAAGGTCGAAAATTACTGAAAGGTTTATTTTGCATCGTAATCCTATAGGCCTTCTCAGAATTTGTGGATGAGTGGCAGGCTCTTGCTCTTTATTTTGGTCATGGCTTTCACATTCTGATCACTGATCTTGACGACCCGAGTGGGCCTCCAGTGGTGTTGGTTGTTAGTAAGCGTGCTTAGTGATCAGTTTCTTTGTCAGTGCTCAAGTTTAGTGTTTCGTTAGTTCCTGAAATTAATAATGGCTGAAAAACGAAAGAAGGTTATGTTAATGATTGCACAAAAACTTGAAATGATTTCTAAAATAGAGAATGGCACTTCAAAGAAGCAGATGTGTTTGGATTACATGATTGGGGAAACAATAGTGCGAGACGTTTTAAAGCAAGCAGACAAACTGTTGGCCTTTGCATCAGTGTCGGACAGTGCTTCTGGGCTGAAAAAACGAAAAACAATGAAGAAATCCACCTAAAATGAACTTGACTCAGCATTGGCGAAATGGTTAGCTCAGGTGCAAAGTGATAACACCCCGTGTCTGGTCCTATCATTGCAGCTAAAGTATTTTTTTTTTGTTAGGCCTGGAAGGAAATTTTGGTGCGTCGTCTGGTTGGTTACATCGTTTTAAGAAACATCATGAAATTAGAGAGATTGGTCTACACGGAGAGAAGCAGAGTGGTGATCAACAAGCAGCTTAAGATTTTCAACGTGAATTTGAAGCATTTAGGTTGTCTGAAAATCTGTCATATGAACACATTTAAATGCTGATGAATAGTAGCTTTATTGGAAGTGTTTTCCCACTTGTACAATAGCATTTTAAAGTGAACATCAAGAATTACAATCTTGCCATGCAGCAACGCTGTGGGTATTTATAAACTTAGACTTCTTGTAATCGATAAATCTAAGAAACCGAGGTCTTTTAAGGGAACAAAAGCAGAAAATCTACCAATTGATTATTTTAACCAAAAAAAGGTTGGATGAACCAGCAAATTTTTCAAGAATGGTTTGAGAAGATTTTTGTGCCTCAAGTACATAAACATCTTGACTCAAAATAATTTGCCAAAGAAGGATGTTTTGTTAATTGACATTGCGCCTTCACACCCAGTTAAAAGTGTGCTTAAATCTTCTGACGGGCAAATCTTCGCAAAGTTTTAGCCCCCAAATGTTACTGCGCTGATACAACCTATGGACCAGGAATCATTGCAACCATGAAGAGAACATACAGAACAAAGTTGTTGCTGCGCTCTCAAAGAATTTTGGATAGCATTTACAATATTGTGTCTGCATGGAATTACATCAAACCCTCAACCCTCGTTAAATTGTGGAAAAAACTCTTTCCGAGTATCGACACAAATGTCAACCAAAAAATTTGTGAGGAAGAGAATGAAGTCATGCCGACCCCTACACTTGTTGACCTAGTTACATATGTTCCGAGAGGTGAGAATGTCGACAAAGAGAACACAGAAGAGTGGCTGGAATGCGACGCAAGTGAGCCCAGGTTTGAACCACTCACTGACGTAGCAATGGGAGTGAACGAGAACAAAGAAAACAATGTGAAAGTGAAGAAGACGCACCTGCGTGGATGACACATAAAACTGCTTTTCAGCACGCAGATTGCTTCAATATTTAGAGGAACAAGACGACGACACACATCTGGCAGAAAAACTCATGTTAAGAAAAGTACAATCTAGAATAAAAAAAGGTGTTTCTAAAGCAAGAAGAAAAAACGAGTGACTGATTATTTTATAAAGGCGTAACTGAACACTTTTTGTTAACAGTACAGTAGATATTGTTTTTTTTTTACTGTTCTTTATTTTAGTGATTTAGACATAGAGTAAAGGTTTCTGCTGTACTGTACATATTTTAAAAGTTTTACATATTATGATTTGGTACAATAAAACATAGTTTTTATGCTGAAATATTTTTTTTCATGTTTGCACCTCATTTTTAATCTTTTTTTCACTATCCGCGGACCCTTGCCACCCAATTCCGCAGATAATCGGGGCTTTACTGTATAGTACTGAATATAAGGTTCAGTTGGCGATACAGGTAGCAAATACCCATCTTTTTTCTCTTCCCCCAGTTGAGACATTTTTTCTTGCTGAGGAATTCATTTGACTGCCTCTTCATAGCATTTAACATTACCTGTGAATAAAGAAAAGGTTACTAATATCACTGGAAATAACTTTTAGTGATGCCCTTGAGCCATTAAAAGGTTCATTTAATCATCTTGTAGCATTAATTACTTTAAATTTGATACACAACATGTTTATATTTAAAGTATCGGGGAAAAAAGTCTTTTCTACCATATTGCATTCAAAATGGCGGTCATTTCAACAATTTAATGTTAGAGAAATGTAAAATTTAATCTAGAAAAGCCATACAAAGCTAAACTAATGTACATATTTATGGAAAAATAATTGTTATAAAAACTATAACTCCTCGCCCATTTATCCATCCACCTCCCCTCCCAATCGCAGGTCTAAGATGGCCACCTTCACCTCATAAGGAACATAATGACACCACTCCCAATACTCTAACATAAAATTACATAAGAGACATTTACAGTACCCACTCTATAAGTATCTTGAATTTTAAATCACAAACATTATTAGTTGATCTTTAGAACTTAGATTCATTTTTTTATTCTCATTATATGTCACTTTGGTGACTTAAAACACTTTTATTATTCAAAACCCATTTTGAGAAACGTGTAATTCACATCAAAAATTATCTGACGCCATAAAAGAAGTCCCCTCTGACAATTTAAATAAAGTTATATTTTGTTTCCTCTTGGATTAGTTTGAAAAAGTTCTAAATTGTAAGCAAAATGGTGACTCGTGGAGAAAAGATCAAGTTTAGATAGTCATATAAATGAATGAGGGAATAGAATTAAATAAAAAATAGACATAAAACATTTAAAAGAGGATGATAAAATATCCATGTCACTTTTGAACGCCCTCTGGCAGAAACAAACATTGTTTATTTTCAATGATTCATCTCTCACCTAAACACATTACAAGTAACTAGGACAGACAGTAGCTCTACCTATTACAACCTTTGTCACTGCCGCTCCCCTCCCTCTAGTACCCCTAACCAACATAACGTCACAAGGTACCACCCCAACCTTCCCCTATGACCCATACACAAAACTAACTCCCAAGGGGAATGTAACAATTCCTATGTAATTTATCTTACAGCTTCATCTCAACTGTTAGTCCTTGAGGATAAGGCTAGAACCTGTAATCCGCAAGACAAAATCCCTTCTATCCAGCAAAGCCACAGCAGAAAGGATATAATTTTTCACCTTGAATGATGACTGTTGCAACTACAGCTGACATGTGGAAAGTTATTTATTTAATGTGGGCCAAGCCCTAGAACAATAGTTTTGATTTAAAATTCTTCTTTATATTTAACTTCATGACTTTGGTTACAATATAGTTTAGAATGTTTTCTAAAATGTAAAATATAGCCGTTATAATAACAAATGATTTTTGGACTAAGGAAATAAATTACCTGGCCTGAGGGAACATTTTATTGTTCATTACTTGATGACAGTATTTTTTACTTTACACATTTGACTCATCGTGAGGTATACAAATCAATATTGTTATTACCAACAATTTTAAGAAATGTTATATCAACATAAACTGACTTACTCAACTTCTCACTCATGACCCAACAGTATCCCGCACTTTGTAAACTCGCAGTTACTAAGCCAGTACCTAAGAAAGGACTAGCAAAAGATGTACTTAACTATAGACCTATAAGTATACTTTCGTACCTTAATAAAGCACTAGAATTCCTAGTGCATCAACAAATTTAACGACACATTAACAGACACAGCTTGTTTACTGCTATCAATCAGTATTCAGATCACAACATAGTACATGTACTGCGTTGATAAATGTCGCAGACAATATTAGACTAGCCATGGATAAGCGCGAGTTAACACTTCTTATATTATTAGATTTTTCAAAAGCTTTTAATACGGTTGATTTTAATATTCTATTAGCAAAATTGCATGTGTTATTTAATTTCTCTCCAGGCAGTATAGAGTGGATGAGATTGTATTTGCATGGTCGCCAGCAAAGTGTTATGATAGGTAATACGTTCTCAACATGGCCGCCACCAAAGTGTTATGATAGGTAACACGTTCTCAACATAGCGTCCAGTTGAAGTTGGTGCTCCATAGGGCTCAATTTTAGGGCCATTGCTTTTTTCTCTTTATGTGAACAATATCACTTCTTCAATGTCATACTGTAAATATCACATGTATGCAGACGACCTTCAAATATATATTTCCACTGACTGTTCTTCAATAAATACAGCCATACAATGAATAAATATTGACCTAACTGCAATAAATGCTTGTCTGAAATAAATGGCCTTAAATGGAACCCTGATGAAACTCAAACCATTCTTATAGGAACAAGCAGACTTTTACTGAATGTGGACCGTTCCCTGCTGACTGACATACTATTAGGAGTATCCACAGTACAACTGACAAGAATGACTAAACACCTTGGTGTGATTATTGATGAAATCTTGATTGAACAGATCAGGTAATTTTGATTTGCAAAAAAGTGTATGCCTGCCTAAAATCGCTAGGAAGGTTGAAGAATTTTCTACCAGAATATGTGTGAATTATCTTGGTCCAGAGCTTAATGACACTTTGACTACTGCGATGTAGTATACAATGAGTTAAAATATGATCTAGCAGAGCAACTACAAAACACATGTGTTCGATACATATGTAACTTAAAACAGCATGACCAAATTTCTAAGAATTTTAGTAAACTGGGTTGGTCAGGAATAAATGAAAGGTGAAGGCTACATTTATTAGATCGCTTCACAAAATATTATCAACATCTCAGCCTCAATACCCCTCCTCGCGGTTCCTATTTCTGAAAGATAAACACAGCCGAGCTACCAGATCAGAATCCACTCTACAGATGTCTATTCCCATACATAGATCTCAAACATATGCTGGTTCTTTCACTGTCCTGGCATCACAGGCTTGGAACAAACTAGATAACTCTACTCGTCATCTAACATCTAGACACCTCTTCGAGTGCGCGGTTAAGCAGTTTATATTGTCTAATAAGCTAAACTGAATTCTTGTAACTACTTGAGCTTTAAATGAGTGTGCGAATGTTTTTCTACTTATGTAAACATTCCTTTATTAAAATTTGTTTGTTTTTCAATAAGTGTGATATCGTATGTTGTATTCATTGCTGGTTAAGTGGAAGAGAAAGCTAATGCCTTAAGTTTGCCAGATAAATAAAGGCTAATATTATTATTATCATAAAACATTTTTTCAGCTCGTCCTTTTCTAACTTTTAAGTGATAACGCCTGGCTGTAAGGGTGCTAATACAAAGGGTGTCACCAAAATATGGGGAATGTTAGGTGGTGATAACTGATTTAAGTGATTTTTGTAGGAAGAACAGTGCCTGGTAGTTACTAAAAAGTTAACAAAACAATTTTAATAGATTCATGCATCAAGTAAAGTTATCTATAGCTGTCACTTTCGATAGATATCATAAATGCCTATCTGATAACACTTATAATATAGCAAAATTATATCAATGTTGGCTGCAAAAAATATGTTTGAATTTTAAAAACTGTTCTTCCAACCAAAATTAGACTATATTGAACTATATCTATTATTGAGTTAATTACAAGCATATTTTTAACATTAAAACTTTTTTGCTTTATTTTACCTGGCAATATTAAAATAAGAAAACAGGTACTTATTACTGTCAATTACTGTTATGGTCTACTTTGGAAAAAAACATTAATGCTACTGCAGTCTGAGTATATTCCAGCCGAGAAAGTGGATTAAAGCATGTCAGCAGATAACTGATGGCAGATGATAATAAATGAGCATTGCAAAAATACATTAATATACAACCAAACAAAATTAATTAATCACAAACTAAACAGATCCACACAATAAAGTTCATAACTCTAACCTGGACAATGACAACTCATTCTTGTTGTTGAATCCCCTATGTTCATAAGATCATAGTTTGTCCAGAGAAAATGTTAGGGTCCGAAAGGATAAGATTCACGACCAAGTCGGCTAGCTTGATATCTTCCCCTGGAGTTAGATGATGAATAATAACCACTCCTTTATTGAACTTCTTGTATTGCTTTAACATGTTGCGTCCACTTTGATGCAGGTCGTACACCGACATGTTCAGTATTCCATCAGTACTGGTGTGTGTGATGATGTGGATGATGAGACCCTGGACCGAATGTGATTAATTAAACACATGTGAAACCTCCTTGATCAATCCAACCAAACAGTAACAAAAGAAATCATTAACACAATGAGATTCAGTGGTTTAAATCATCCGAGAACAGACAACTGTAACTCACATAGTTACAGAAGTAATAATCTGACAGTCGTCCTCATGCCCTCATCATAAAAATCTGATAGTATTTCTAGAATAAGTAACTAAATCCCAAAATAAACAATAATAAATAAAAAGCACAAAAAATAAACCTTAAGGGCACTTTTAAAATGTGAACTCCTCAAGAAAAAGGCAAGAAGTCGATTTATGATGTTTATTCATAAGGAATATATTTGAATATAAATAAATATAAACCATAAATGATGGTGTGAAGAAAAATTATGAAATGCGTACAATGACAAACTTTTGAAGATCAAATATTGGTATATTGGTTTTATATAAAAGATCCTATCAAAGTTAATATATATATCTTTCTTAACATTAGTAAGTTTACTTAAAATAACTAAACACATTTAATTTGTTTATTAGTTCTCACAACATTTATTGGTCAACATAACATTACTGAAGCTCATCATAATAATGACCCAACTTACAAATAACTGAAAATATTTCCGATAGTCAAATATATATATATAATGGTTTCAACCTGGTCAGATTCTAAATAAGACCGAAAGTAATCTAGAATTTTATCATCAGTCATTTTCAAGAAGAAAATAGCCTTGATTCATTTTTCTTTCAAGTAGTCAACTTTCACAGTAAATAAACATTTAAGAAAGAACAAAATTATTTGCAATGCTAGTTTTCCTAATAACTAAAAATACAGAATGAAATTAACAAAACATAATATTATTAGACAAACAGATTTATTCAATCTATTTACACAATTAACTATCTATCTGTCTTCTGGACATAATAGTGATATTCGTTATAACCTTTAACTTCAATATTACGGTCTAAAAACCACCGCGTACATAATCCATGATTAAATTTAATTTCAATCTCTCACATATGAATGAAACAATAAAAAATAAAATAATAGGCCGAAAAGTTACATTTTGAAACGGTTAGATTAAAAAAAAATCATTTAAGCCGTAAGTTAAATTTTGTAGCCAAAGCTAACTTCCTGAATCCAGAGTCAAGTCCAAGAGTGCCGGTCATGTTGCCATACTGGCGTTATATACGCTAAAACCCAGAGAAATATAGAAGGCAAGTAACAAGGTGGGGGAACGTATGGCAACAAGCTCTGAGAATAAACTCTAAGGCCCTAGAATATTCTCCTGTAGATTGGATCTGGCATTACTTCCTTTTTTAAACTCCCACTGTCTCATGAACTCTAGTGGCCACCGCTCGAACTTGGGTGGGTTCTATCAGTTCATGACACACCGCGGTCTTGCTTGGTTGTATCGCTGAACCGTAGTCAAGAGGTTCTGGAACGGTGAAATGAGGTAAGTAGTTCATTTCCATTCACCTTGTTTCTTCTTTAATTGTAGCAAATGCTACACATGGATATGTTAAATGTGCTGGGAAAGAGTGTGGGGTAAGGTGGGGAGGGGGGGGGGCAGGGTATGTAGTTGCATCGGATGACCAAACTGAGATATAGTAATTTTAAATTTACTATCACTCATAAAGTAAGGATGTAGGTCATGTCAAAAATCGGTAATTCTTCAAAAAGATGCATTAAGAATTTAGCAAACATATTTCTATTACTAACAGTTGCCAGCAATGAAATAAGTTTTTGCAAGTTAAAACCTACATTTGAAGCACCATGCTTTAAGAAATATTAAGGCCATATGTACAGAATTTTTTTTTTCAACATTCAAAAGAGTTTTATGAAATGTTACACACCAACATTTTATTTTTAACTATTTTTATTCAAGAGCTATGAGGGTAAGACACTTCAATTTTTACGTTTTCCAAATCTAGTCTTAGGCCACACTTTTTGAAATAAAATTTTGAAAATTAAAATTTAGTATCTTTATTTGATAAAGCTGGGATTTTACCATAGGTAAAAGCATACTCTATATAAATATACTTAAAGTTCCCTTAAAATCAACACAATTCCACAATTGTTTATTAATAATACTAATTCATCTATAAATATTAAATATTAGTATTAATGTGATTTATAGATGTGTATACTTAAGATTTAAAAAAATATTCAGATTTAAATATGCAAAGTTTTACTGAATAATTTGATTTACGAATGACATAAAAATATGCACTGAAATTCCAAGTTGGCTCTCGGGATCAAAACTTTGTAGGGAAGTGTAGCTTAGTTGACAAGAACGGGTTATAGCCCGCCTCCACAGGAGTTACTCCAGCTGTATTATCACAGACACACAAGTAATCTGCAGTCCTTGCGAGATTCATTCGAGATTTCTGTTTGAACGATCATTCACAGGCTGTTTCTTGAAATAGTTAGCCTCATATTTTAGTGATATTGATCTTATATCATTGCGGGTCTTATTGAAACATGTTGTAATAATTTATAGATTTGTGTTTTATTTGTGATCTCTGTGAACTGTAAGGAAACTATATATAATTATTAAAATAATAAACAATTGTTCCTTCCATCACAACCTGGAAAACGTCAAGCTTTGAAACCGAGAATGAACATATAGGCATATAGGCTTTATGTTTGTTTTATATGTTAGGGGTTTCCAGAATCAGTAACATAGAATATACAATCTAGTAAACAATAAATGGGTGTAAGCGATCACTCAAGGTTTCGACACATGGCATATAGAGAATAATGAAATAAATACTTAACACTTTACAGCCATTGTATTAAGAATATTTTTCATAAAAAAAATAGCAATTTAGGCAGTTTATAGTGTTTTAATTTCTTAGATATTTTAACTAGTCTAGTCATTATTAATGCAGAAAAGGGCATTATTTTATATAACTTAAATTGGCAAAACTTATTACTGTGAATACATTAATATGCTTATGGAAAAAATAATTTCACGATCTTCAATTTAGTAAAAATTGAAATTATTATCTGTTTTATATGTATTTATATTTTTATTAGAGGTAGAATATTTATATTGTCAGTCAGGCTTAGATCTTGGTTCATATGGGATTATCTGCATAATACATTTTATTGATTAATTACATTTTTATAGCATTACAATTTTGTGACTATCTACATTTTAAATCATATGGGCGATTTTCCTCAAATTAGTTAGGCCTAGGTTATAGGTAAATATAATGTGGGAATGAATGGTGATTATGAAAGCATTTATTTATATATAATATATATATATATATATATATATATATATATATAATATATATATATATATATATATATATATATATATATTATATATATATATATATATATATATATATATATATATATATATATATATATATATATATATATATATATATATATATATATATATATATATATATATATATATATATATATATATATATATATATATATATAATATATATATATATATATATATATATATATATATATATATATATATATATATGCACTTTATCTTAAGTAGCAAACCCAAAAAGTCAAGTGGTTACAATTAAATTGATTATATTGTTCAAATATTTGATAATTTTACGAACACGGCAAGTTTCCACAGTTAAATAGAATTATTGAATTCTAAGACATATACAACATCCAGAAGAAGGCCGAGAATTGATCAAATAATAAATACCACGCCCCTACCAGAAATAGAACCCAAAACCCTTTGCACTGTAGACCATCCCACTAGCGACTGAGCTAACGTGTCGGCCTATGATACTATAATTATATCACTTTTATAGCCTGTATGTTCTTACGTTCTCTCCTACAGCTGTAAAACTATTAAATGAGTGGCCTCTTGAAAATATGCTTGATAAGAAATAGATTTTTTATAGCCTTAAAAATTGTGTGAATGCCATAATCAATGTTTAAGCTGGCAATTTTTCCAGCAATTTATATGGCTTAAATTTTGGAAACTGTTCTATTTAAATATTTAGAATTTCTGTTAATCCCACTTATAAGGGTATAATCAGGTCAAGTTAAAAGTTGTAGTTCCTATAGAAGTAGTCTATGATGTGCCAATTAGTAAGATATTCTGTTGGGCACCTAAACAATATAGGAAGGTAAAGTGTTAATTATATATGTATTTCGAACTCACTTAGAGAGTAATTTTAGGCCCAAGTATGATATTATAGTAGTAATTGATGTTTACAAGTGTGTGAGCATTTTGAATTTACTTCAAATGAAAAACTGCCATTTAATATTGTAACGACAGTCTTTCTACCAATTTTGTTTATTATTTTTTGCCAATAATTAATGTAATGAAATAATTATTTCATTCGCAAAGGAATGTCTTTTATTACAATTGACTCATAAAAAATGTCATGTATGTGAGAGAGAGAGAGAACGATTTTTATTTGAATTAATTTTATCAAAATAACTTAATCATAAGGTGTAACTTATAAACTTATATATAATCCTCTCTAATGTTTTTAGGCACTTTGAATTATTTAGTAATTAAGTTTTGAGGTTTGAGTTATTCTAGGGTGCAAAGAGAAGGAAACATTTGTATCGTAAATGCACCCTATTTACATGGAGAGTGGATGGGAAAACTATAGAAAGAGAACACACGTGGAAAGCCACCTAAAAAATATGTAAAAAATGTATATATTTTTTTATTTGTCTATGTAAATTATTAATAAACCCTTTATTTTTTGTAAAATTGAGTTTATTGCTGCAAGTTTCTAGTAGTTTTTTGAATACATATTATTGGCCTGATTCACCAACCAATTCAAGTCCTTATTAAAGTTTAGCTTTATATAATATATGCCCACTTTGATATAATATATTATATGTCAAATGACTCGCACAAATGAACATCATAATCATCAGTTTTGTTCAATTTTCTCTCTCTCTCGTGTATATATATATAAAATTACAACTTATATAGTTGTATAAAACATATTTATCTTTATTATAGGCTTTATCTCTATTGAAAAATCATTAGTTGCCTGTTCTTTATTAGAATAAATAATATACATTTTGAAATGATAATTTAGGCCTTAATATATTTTCTATTACAGAGAAGACATGTGTGATACGGAGTACATGTCCGGTGTGGTAGAACTCCCTCCTTACTCAAATGATAGCATTATTAAGTATTCTGATGTTGAATGTACCGATTCAGAGTTCCAAAGCTCTGAAGAAGATGATAGTTGTGAGATTAATTCAATAGAAAATGAAGAATTTTGAGTTGTATAGAAAGTGACGATGACATACCTAGATTATTAATAAATACGATACCTCCGTCAAAAATAATATAACAAGAAACATGGATGGATATTTAATATTTTCTTAAGCATATGCAAATAATCGCACAATTTGTACAATGGGTAGGTACCAACTGTGAAAAAAATATGTCCGCAAAGTTGCCCCCCCACCCCCTTCCCCAAAATTTAAAAATTCAAGGTTTTCTTATTGCAATCGTTTGTTGCAGATTGTTCCACAAAAAATTTATTTTGTTCTGTCTTGATAATCTCACAAATGGTATGTATGTTTACATTGGTAGTGCCAACTTTACGATATCTTCCTCTCACTTTTGAGAATTAAAATTTTTATGGTTGCGATCATTTGTTTCGGATTGTTACGCAATTTTTTTATTTTTTTTTAACGTTTTGATACGTCCTCAAAATTAACTATACTTTAACATTTGACATCCATGAATTCACCCTTCTCCCATTTAAAAAAAATAATTATTATTACAATACTGTTTCCTTCGTTAGTTCCGGATTGTTCCGCAAAAAAATAATCAGTTTTTCCGTTTTGATACGCTCACAAATGATATGTTTACTTTGGATCTCCATGAAGCTGCCTCACCATCTTTTCCCCCTAAAAACATTTTAAAAATAAATTTTATGATTGCAATCATTTGTTCTTCGTTTGTTCTGGAAAAAAAGTTTGATATGTCTTTATACGCCCATAAATTGTATGTTTACATTGCACGTCAATGAAGTTGACCCCTTTCCCCCATCTTTTAAAAATTCATAGTTTTATGATTGCAATAATTTGTTCTTCGTTTGTTCCGGAAGGTTCCTAAAAAAACTCACATTTCGTTTTGGCAGGACAACACAAGATTTATTTACACTAGAAGCGTGGATTGACTCCTTTATGGCAACCATATTCTCCACATGAACTCACACAACTTTTTAAAATTGATATTTTATCTTTTCAAACAATAATACGTTCTTTGTTAGTTTTAGAAATCTTTTTGCGGAGATTTCCATTTATTCCTTTTGTAAAGCCCCGATAATTTTTTCTAATAGTAGCTCTCTCACATTCTTTAAAAACTTGAACATTTTTTGTTTAAAGTTTGTTTGAGTTCCTTAACATTTTTATCTTTATTTTGTTTGGAATTTCTTTAAAAAAATGTGTTTATTTCATGTTGATAGTTATAAAATTAATATATTCTTATCACTATGCTAAGCTTCATTTCCTCACCTCAACTAGATAAAATATAACAAAATTTGTATTTTTGATTTTATAACTTTATTAGTTTGTTCCAGGTTACTGTGCATTATATTTTAGTTTGTTTGTTCTTAGATCTCCTACAAACGCTAAATAAACTATTGTCACTAGTGATGATGGCCTTTTGTGTGTGCGACCTGTATAGTAACACAGGGCGTCAAGTAAAGAATGTCCCACCATATGTGTCAAAGTATGAAAATATTGTCTTTGATTCGCTCACTATCACAAAAAAGAAATAAAATGGCGGAGCAAGTCAGAAATACAAAAACTAGGGAGATCTTGGTCTACAACTTATTGCATGCCATAAAACTCATAGTAAAGAAAAGTATTTATT
Source organism: Timema cristinae (assembly GCA_039000515.1). Taxonomy (NCBI): domain Eukaryota; kingdom Metazoa; phylum Arthropoda; class Insecta; order Phasmatodea; family Timematidae; genus Timema; species Timema cristinae. The sequence continues at coordinate 82,562 of JBCFYV010000386.1, forward strand.
TAGGTCTCACATTCTCCTAAGCTCCAAAATATTGGTTTCATGTAACTTACTTGGGCAGTTGTGAAATTACCGAAAGATACCTGAGATCTTACATCCTCCTCCCCCGAGGCGACTGAATTGTATCTCATCGGAAGAGACTCTCTTCCGATACTTTTGCCACAAACAGCTCAAATGAAAATCCTGAATTATATCTCTTTTAAAAATCGGAATTATATCTCCGAAATCCTGAATTGTACCTCCTCGGAAGAGACTCTCTTCCGATACTTTTGCCACAAACAGCTCAAATGAAAATCCAGAATTATATCTCTTTTAAAAATCGGAATTATATCTCCGAAATCCTGAATTGTACCTCCTCGGAAGAGACTCTCTTCCGACACCTTACACATAAACGGCCCCGACTGAAAATCCTGAATTGTATCTCTAAGTACACGACCTTAAGTTTTAATTCTTATGCACACTTTGAAGTTAGGCGGTTAGTTTGTCATAAGACTTCTAGATGGCATAACAAGCGACAAAATTTGGTTGATGCTTAGTACAGCTCATAAATAACAGAGGGCAGCATAGGGTAAAATCAATCAAATAAATGTAAATGATACAATTTATAGATTATTATTATTATTATTATTATTATTATTATTATTATTATTATTATTATTATTATTATTATTAGCACCGCGTCTTACAACCTGTTCGGTTTATACGCACTTACGCTAATGTGTCATGGTAGGGTGATAGTGAAATTAAATGAGAGTCCTACAGTTTAACGTGGAATTGGAACCACGATGCTCACATTCACAAATTTACAAGTTATAGAGGATTTTTAGTTTTGTTTATGTTTGAAAAAATTAAAATCACATTGTAATAATTATTTTAGCATTTTAACGGAAAATACACGATTTGTGTATTTATAATTATTATGTTTGTATATTTCTTTACGCATTCTATGGAACCAGTAATATTTACATATGTTTTTAATAAATGTATAACTAATATGCCAAAAGTAAAATTTAGGTTACTTTTAAATAAGATATTAAAAAAGAATAATTGGTTTTTAGTTCTTATTCTACGTTTTTTTCAACCTTTAGCACTAAAATTTGAAAAACAAAACTAATAAATTATGAGGGAAATTAATTCATTAGAAAACCTATTATTTATTTTATTATTGAATTTGGGAGAAGTAAAAATAACGCGATGATTTGAGTTGTCAGCATTTATTGTATTGTATTTAAGGGTAGTAAGACGCGCTGCTAATAATAATAATAATAATAATAATAATAATAATAATAATAATAATAATAATAATAATAATAATAATAATGATGATGATGATGATGATGATAAAAATAATAATAATAATAATAAAAATAAAAATAATAAAAATAATAAAAATAATAATAATAATAATAATAATTAATAAATAATAATAGATATTATTATTAGCACCGCATCTTACTACCCGTTCGGGTTATACACACTTACGCTAATGTGTAATGATAGGGTGATTGTGAGATGAAATGAAGGACCTACAGTTTAACGTGGAATCCGAACCATGGTGGAGGCCTGGCATTCCCCACATTCACAAGATGTCTTGCCAGAGAATAATAGATATTCACTGACTGTGTAGAAGTATTCTTAAATTAGTTTGATTTAATTAATTTTGAGATATTTTACCCCATGCTTCACCTTAACTTTTAAGACTTTGATAAGTATCTTATATATCTTTGATCTATGACATGTTTGAATACTTTACAAGGTCACAAACAAATATTGACTATCGCTATTGCTCCTAGTCTGTTTGCGAGCTCTAAAATATATATTATATTAATTTTTGAGATAAGTTTTTATAGCAATAGCAAACTAGTAAGTTGTATTGAAATTATAGCCATTCATAAATGCAATGTTAATAAAGAGTAAAGTATACAAAGCAATACAATATATTAAGTGGAAGTGATTTGCAACACTAGGCTTGCAGTTACAGTACATAAATACAAAAATTCACTATTCATAATCAATGTACTGGAACATACTCAATTAACAACACACTTTTATTTTCTCTAACCAATTAATTTACTACATTGCACATATTATTTTATTCCTATTATATAATCTCAGTCCTAGGATTACATTCATAACTAGCACCTATTAATATATATTAAGTTTTAGTACATTTATGTTAGAACTAATAATTTTAAAGGATTAGTTACTAACTAGGACTAGGACTAACTGTAAAGCAGGACTAAGTAATGGAATTTGATTAAATCTCTGGAATTTTCACATATTCACTAAACAAATAGGCCTACGCTACTTTTATTTACAATAGTTAACTGTCAAAATTTTTTCTTCCCGTTAATATTTTCACGAATCTTTTTTTAGTACAGATGTGCACACTGAGTATACTAATCTCAATTCTAAAAGTCAACATGGAATTTTCATTTCATCTTTACTCCCCTCCATCAAGTGTTCTTAGCCAAAAACAAATTAAAAATGGATTTAATAAAATACAAACAAATTGTGAATGTGTGGAATGCCAGACCTCCACCGTGGTTCGGATCACACGTTAAACTGCAGGTCCTCCATTTCATCTCACAATCACCCTACCATTACACATTAGCGTAAGTGTGTATAACCCGAACGGGTAGTAAGATGTGGTGCTAATAATAATAAATAATAATAAAATGAAATTAGGGGCCTTTGAACTATGATTATTATTGGGGTTTATTTGTTTTAATTTTAAATTCTAATTTGATAAAAAGCTCTTCTTTATAATAATACTTTCTAGCGCAGGGATTTTTCCCCTTTCTAGACTCATGGTGCCCTTGTGGAGGGGATTAGAATCCCATGGCACTCTTGTTAAAAAATTTCCAAGTGTTTTGTTTCTCATAATTTTTTATTCAAAGTGGAATGTATCAGAGTAACATATTAAACGTTTTTTTTTAACTATTTAAAATTAAAATAATATTTTTACTTACTCCTTAGGTCAACTGAATAAAACACACAGAAATATATATTCAGAAAATTTTAAAAATGACACCTGGACACGGGAATCGAACCCGGGACTTCTGGCTTGGTATGCCAATTCTCTACCGCTGAGCTACCTAGGATTCGTCTCATGCTCAGAGTCATTCTTCACTCATATTTTATGGCAAGGTGTCAATTTTCAAATTTTCATAATATGTCACTCGTGTGGTGTTAATCCTCCTAAAATACACCTTAATAGCTTCAGCAATTTATTCAAATATATGTACATATTTTTCATGCAATTATATAACTGCACACTCGGCTGAATAGGCCATCTACCGAGTCGCTGATTGCTAGGATATCTGATAGCTTGTGATAATTGGAATCACATAATGTAGTTGACAATTTCCATATGTCCATCACAGACTCACTGCCTTAAATTATTATTATTATTATTATTAGCACTGCGTCTTACTACCTGTTCGGGTTATACGCACTTACGCTAATGTGCAATGGTAGGGTGATTGTGAGATGAAATGGAGGACCTACAGTTTAACGTGGAATCCGTACCACGGTGGAGGCCTGGCATTCCTCACATTCACAAGATGTCTTGTCAGAGGTGATGAAAGTGTTTGGTAATCAGCTAAATCTGTGCCGGGACGAGGATGGAACCCCGGACCCCAGGATAGAAGTCTGACACCTTACCCCTAGACCCCCAGGTCACCCTATAAATAAAGTATATTCAACCTTTTTAATTCACTACTAGCGTAATTACTACACATACACACATATATATAAATAATTCACCACTTTTTATTCTAAAATTTGTTAAGGAAGTTAAAGAGCCCTCATACTATGAACACAAACATTCAATTTACCACAACAATGATCATGCTAACAAAGGTGTCAGTTTCATCTTGTCTTTACCATCGATAACATGGTCAGTGCTCGAATCCCGACTATGTATACTAAGTGTGGCTATCTTAAATAATTGTATCTCACTCTCACTATGTAAATGCAACTATCCTACCATTGAAATATACTCTTCTTGTTTAAAGCTAGTGTACTCAATTTTTTAAGGATGGAGATAGCTTGAACAATTTGCTAGACGTGGGATATAATTAGTAAACGGCTAAAACCAATTCGATCCACGTTAGATGAATTCACAAACCTTACATAGCCTATAAAGAATATTATATATTTTTATTAAGTTAATATATTCATTAATGCAAATTTTATTTTAAAAATAGAAATGGCGTATTTTTAATAGTTTACAATAAAAATATCTAATTTCAAGGGATGTAACTAACCTGCATAAATTAGAACTAACTAAGCCTCTATCTTATATCTTGTAATTTCCAGCAGGGTTGTTGAATGGGTTTACTTACGCTTCCAAATGTAACCCAAGAGATCAGGATCTACTTTGGTAGTGCAGTGAGTATAAATTATTCACAAACTTCACATCTTATAACCAATTCAAATTGGTTGCATATTTACACAGTATATCTACAAATCATTAGCCTACTTATAAAATTCCATGACTTTTACAAGATTTTCAAACTTGACTTTTTCTGCCACTACTTTTTTCTGGTCTTTCTTGGTAAATGATGATTTTAACGTTTATTACATTGATTACCACTTTTAAAAACAAATGTTAAAACCTTTAAAAAGGCTATTTTAAGTAAAGTATTTAAATTCCATGTTTTTTGCTCATTTTAATTAAATTCCCTGATTTTCTGACGTAAATGGTTTTTTTTAAATCTTTTCTCTGCATGTTACCACCCGTCACACTAATGGGACAAGGTTGTAAAAAGTATAGTCTATAGAAAGTGTATACAGCATTTGTTAGAAGAGAGAGTGGGAAACAATTTTGAATAATCCACCTACAGATATACAACCTCTGGGGTCCAAACCCCATCCCCTAATCATCGGAAAACATGATACTCGCACTTGTTGGTCCTCGTGATCACCAATGTTCGTGAGCTTGATCAATTTGTTTTGCTTTCTCTCTAACCAAACCATTTTCTCTTTGCATTTCCCGACATATTAACTCCCTGATAGATTTACTTATGCTTAGCATACTAATAAATAAATATTTTATTTTAAAATAGTTTAAAAGCATTTATTCAGTTAATTAATTAAAAACCAGATGAGATTATACGGTGGGAAGCGTAAACTATTTGCGCTGTCCATCTAATCAATGAAATTTTAAATTTCCTTCTAATTTCCCCGTTTGAAGCTAAAACATGTTTATTAATTTATATATAATTTTTATCAAATTACTAGGAGTTTTTATTTAAATTTGGATGACTACGCATTTCCAGCATAATGTTACCTTCAATTCGACATAAGAAATATTTTATTATCATTCATGGTAGTTGAAATAGAATATTTTTAATAATATTTAGTACTACGTCTTACCACCCGTTCGGGTTATACGCTTTAAGTACTAATTACGCTAACGGGTTAGGAATTGGGAAGGTTGAATTAGAGGAAGTGAACCCGCATTTGCGTGGAGGGAGAGTGGAAAACCATTTAGGAAAAACCACCCCCAGTTCACCCGACCGAGATTCGAACCTCGATCTCCCCGTCCTCAGCAGTCGAGCTCAACACGACAAGCGCGTTAGCCAACTATGCCACTGAGGCGGGTTTGAAATAGAAGTTTTGAAAGATTAACCTTTAGTTTAGTGGGTGTAATGCAGGTTGTATACTGCCCCGTCATATGTAAAGCAAGGTATTGACTTGTCAAAACTGTTGACAATATGAGAATGAAATTAGGTATGTAAAATAACCTTCCTCGTAGAGGAAAAAATCAAATACCTAATTAAAAATGGATATATGAAAATGTAATTTTAAATGTAATAATAAATATTTTATAAAGTAATAAGGTGATCGTATTGTAATCTTTACAAGATAATCTATAGCAAGTCGTCATGCCAAATGCAAAATATCCGTTCCTTAAAATTACTAGTTTTGAGAAACATACTAATCTAATTCCTTTAATTAAAACGTCAATTTGATCAAATTAAAAATATATCAGAAAATATAATATATAAGTTTAAATATTTTTGAAACTATAACACAGCCGTAATCTGTTATATGGAACCAACAGTTCACTTTCTGGTAAAAGCTCCGAGACTTCGACACCCTTAACTCTTTTTATATTTTACAATATGATTTGGCATATTATTTATACCATTATTAAAAACAGATGTAAATATTACATGTTCCATAAAATGCGTAAATAAATATACAAACATAATAATTATAACTACACAAATCATGTGTTTTCCGTTAAAATGTTAAAATACATATTACAATGTGATTTTAATGTTTTCAAACATAAATGAAAATAAAAATGCTTTATAAATTGTTACATTTAGTAATTTGATTAATTTTACCCTATGCTGCCCTCTGTTATTTATGAGCTGTACTAAGCATCAACCAAAGTTTGTCGCTTGTTATGCCATCTAGAAGTCTTATGACAAACTAACCGCTTAACTTCAAAGTGCGTATAAGAATTAAAACTTAAGGTCGTGTACTTAGAGATACAATTCAGGATTTTCAGTCGGGGCTGTTTATGTGTAAGGTGTCGGAAGAGAGTCTCTTCCAAGGAGGTACAATTCAGGATTTCGGAGATATAATTCCGATTTTTAAAAGAGATATAATTCTGGATTTTCATTTGAGCTGTTTGTGGCAAAAGTATCGGAAGAGAGTCTCTTCCGAGGAGGTACAATTCAGGAATTCGGAGATATAATTCCGATTTTTAAAAGAGATATAATTCAGGATTTTCATTTGAGCTGTTTGTGGCAAAAGTATCGGAAGAGAGTCTCTTCCAAGGAGGTACAATTCAGGATTTCGGAGATATAATTCCGATTTTTAAAAGAAATATAAATCAGGATTTTCATTTGAGCTGTTTGTGACAAAAGTATCGGAAGAGAGTCTCTTCCGAGGAGATACAATTCAGCTCCCCCCCTTCCCCCAACCCCTCAAGAGAGCTCATAACTAGGTTATCTTAAAGTAATGACATCGCACCCTCCTTTTGTTTGCAACTATAACTGTTATGATGTAAATAGTACCTTTGACCGCAAAGAGACATGATTGGAAGGAAATGTCAATTATTCCGACTCTGACACTTACGAAGAAGACTAAGAAACTCTTCGACAGTAAAAATTATTTTTTCAAATCAAAGTTTACTAACAGGACCTAGAATAAATTTCCAAAAAAGTGATTAAAAATATCTATAGAATAGCCTGAAATTCTAAAAAATTGCTAAAAATTTGCCAAAAAACCAAACTAAGAATTTAAACAAAAAATCGAAATGAATGCACATGACTAGATCAAACACGTGCCTTTACAAATGGAAAATAAAAATAGCTATGCAATAAAGTCTTTTAACAGCTAAACTTTTGCATTCTGGTAAATATAATATTGATTTACAAAAATTTACTTTAAAAAGAATTCCCATCCCATCGTTTAATTTCAGCGTCTAATCGGTTATGTAGATTTTACAAACATGACAAACAAATAGGATACATAGTTAATTTCAACATTATCTTATCATTCCTACAACTATTTGATTAAAAACAATAGGTATGAGTATTTATGGATTATCAAATATACTAATTTAATATAAGTGCCTCGATCTTATTCAAACCAGAATGGGCAACCATGAAGTTGGCCCCTCTTTCCCCAATGTAAACATACTATTTGTGGGTTTTTCAAAACAGAACAAACAAAACTTTGTGTCTAACAATCCAGAACAAGCGATTGCAATCAAAACAACATGAATTTTTAAAAGTGTGGGAGGGGGTTGGGGAGATGTTTCCATAGAAAGTGTCAAATTTACATCCTCTTTGTGCAAGAACAAATACACAGCAAACAAAACTTTTTGCGGAACAATTCGGAACAAACTCTATCACAACAATGAAAATGTCAATTTTCCAAATTGTATATGTGGGGGGGGGGATTCTATCGTAAAGTTTCCCCCAAATATAATAAGCATATCATTTTTGGGTTTATCAAAACGGAACAGACAAAAATCTTTGCGGAACAATCCAGAACAAAGATTGTAATCATAAAATCTTGACCTTTTCATAATGATAGACCAACTACCGACGTAAATGACGGATATCCAGCCAGAAATGTAATCAAAGAGGACTCTACTGATTGTATTGCTCTTTTTGCAAGCTAATCAACACTTCCCGGCCCTTGCTACTCTGATGCTTCGTCACTGACCAGCCAACGAAATTATCAAACCCTAAGTTCAAACAGTTGACCCAAGGAGTATCAGCTTACGTCTGTGCTTCTGTGCCGACACAACAAGGCTGCTTGACGTACACTAACATAATAAAGATGAAGATGAAGTCATGTATCCATGCGAAGCTCTAGAGTTGCCAGTGGTAGTAATGCCCTTAAGAGGACTTTCACTTCTCTCTATAGAATATAAAATAGCACTAACATTTGAGCTTGAGAATTAATAAAGTAGGAGCATGAGAAAATTATTTTTAAGCTTTTGTATCTATATATTATTTATATTTTTAATTTGGATTCTTATGTTGTTTTTTTTGTGTTAGTATTTTTCTTTTAAATTAAGAGCAAAAATATGTGTTTTTAAATAGATGAATTGTGAGATTTTTTATTATACTCTGTTGATTGTTTAATTTGTTTAATTCATGGACATTTTTGGAAGTGGCTATTCTTGGCAATTACCAATTAATATTTTGAAATTTTTTATAACTGTTGATCAATGTACATTAATATAAATTGATAAAAAAAAACATTTGTTAACTTAGATAGGAAAAAACACTAAATCAATTAAAAACTAACACAAATTAAATAGAATATTTTATTAGTGGGAAATAAGTATAACCTGAACAAGGAGTAAGCTATGATAAAATAAGGTGACCTGGTGGTCTAGGGGTAAGGTGTCAGACATCTGTGCTGGGGTCTGGTGTTCAATCCTCGGTCCCGGCACATATTTATTTGATTACCAAATCCTTCCTTCACCTCTGACAAGACGTGTAATAATCACATGTTAAACTGTAGGTCCTCCAGTTCATCTCACAATCACCCTACTATTACACATTAGTGTAAGCGCATATAACCCAAATGGGTTGTAAGACGTAGTGCTAATAATAATAAATAAATTTGTGAGAAATATCATTTGGATGGTATCTAGACAATGGTATTAATATAAGTTAGTGGTATTTACACAGTAACACTAATTTGTTACTTTCAGAGATATAGAAAACAACATTTTACTACATATACAAAATTCCAATTGTAAAATATCCAACATTACAAGCCGAGGGTTGGTCCATCTATTCGGAGCAGCATGAGCAGCATGTGTACTCAACCCTTTGCCTGACTGGTGTTACCATCTGGGAGAAGATCTGAACGTGTCATAGTTTCACAATGCTTTAAGCGCAACAATTTCTATAAGTGAGCCAAAAACTCTCGTACAAATGTTGCTGGATATTTATCTCATTTACTCTTCCCAGGAAGTCACGAGAGAACTTATCCCCCCACTTAGAGTAAGGTTGAAACAAAAGCCCAGAGTTATTTTATTGGTGTAGAACAATATTGTATGAATACTAATGATATTGTTGAAACATGACCCCCAGTGAACGGTATGGTACGATAAGACTATTCTCAATCTTACAACAGAGAGTGGAAGCACAGTTGCTTAGATATGGCTCATCACGCATTGTGAAATATACGGTATGGTGCACCGCACTGACTTCCTCCTACTCAGGTATTAAAATAGACATGTGAAACAAAATAATAGGTTTATACTATACATTGTGGTAGAAACACTACACCAGAGATCAATAATAAAATAAAATACACTGTTACTTACGCTGTGGCATTAAGAACTAGGAACACGATAAGAGAGAAACATATTTACCACCAAAGAGCATAAGAATCAAATTTATTTCCAAAGAGCTGAATTATATTATGTATGAAAAAAGTGCATGGAGCAAAAACATATTATTGTAATAAAAGTAAAAACACTAATACATATTTACACTCTTCAATATTTCGATGCTATAATTAAATTGTACTACAACTTTACATTGATAGGCTATTTCATCTCAAAGAGTTGCAGAGAAATGATAATGAAAATTAGAAAATTGCACCCATGTAAAGTACCCTCAAAGTTATTTTCATGATAAAGTGAGAATTTCCATCTTGTTTATAATGATTACCAATGTATAGATAATGAATTTAATCAAAATTTTGAGAAAATTGATTTTTTTCTCTTTTTGCCCTGAGGTAAACTACTCTTAAATTTAGGGTTTGGTATATAATTCCATAAACTCCTTGAGGAGACCAGACACAAAGTTTTAGCCCAATTGGTAAAATAGTTTCAGCTCTAGCTCGAAGTACAGACAGATAGAATTGTGAAAACCACTTTTTTGATCTGTGTGTCGTTATTTTTTGGGGAGGAAGGGGGTTAAACTTCAACATTTATCAAAATCTCGAGTTTGATTTTTTTATTAGAGAAAGTAAAATATTTAAAAAAAACTTTATTAGAGATATTTTCAGAGGTGACTGTGAGTTACACAATACATGCAGGTGTTCCTCCTTCATTCTTTCTCACCCTGACCTTCCTTGTCACTCCTAGCCTGAATCCTGTTCTTATCTCTCTCCATCATCACCCAGGTTTCTGATGCATACTGCAATATTGGCACGTAGATCATCCTGTACATCACTCCTTTGCACTTCTCACCCTGACCTTCCTTGTCACTCCTAGCCTGAATCCTGTTCTTATCTCTCTCCTTCATCACCCAGGTTTCTGATGCATACTGCAATATTGGCACGTAGATCATCCTGTACATCACTCCTTTGCACTTCTCTGCCCTAGACCAGACTTTTGACGCTTTTGTAAAAATCCTCTGCTTGCCTCCTTTCTCCAATTTCTTTAGTTTCCTCTTCTTTCCCCCCACACTTTCCAAGTACTTAAAGCTTTCCACTTTCTTAGGCTGCTCTCCTCCTAATGCTACTCCCTTTGCGTGCCTTTCCTTCTGTGTTGAAACCATTGATTCTCTCTTCCTTACATCACACTTCACTCCCTAATGTGCTACCACCTCATTCCATACAGCCAACTGTTTCTACACTACTAGCTCCTCCCCTACTCTTCCTACCACCTCTTATCATTACATCCATCACTACTCCCACTTTCACACAGCTCACTCTCTACACTATTCCATCCTCCACCCCTTTAGTTTTCACAGCTTCCCACACCTTATTTCTGCACACACTGTCATAAACATTTCCCATGTCTAGAAAATCCATCAGCAGATCTTTCCCAAACTTCTATTGGTGTTCCTGCAACTGTCCCATGGCGAATATTAGGTCTGCCTGCTCTAAAGCCACACTACTACTCCCTCAACCCTCCTTCTACTACCCTTCTGACTTTCCTTTTTAACACTTTCTCATATATCTTTGCAAAATGCCACATAGATGTCACGCCTCTATAATTCCCACACTTCTTCCTATCCCGTCTGTTTAAATATAGGGACAATCAGCCCCTTCTTCCAATCTTCCGGAATCCTCCTCTCCTTTCACACTATCTTCATCACTCGGTACAGCCACTGCAGTCCCACTACTCCTGCTGCCTTCAGCATCTCCAAACTGACCTCATCCACATCTGGTGCTTTCCTACCCTTCATTTTCCGCAGTGCCTCTTCAACATCCTTCCAGGTTATATCCATTGCCATTCCCTGCCCTTTCTGCCTGCTATGTTTTTCTCCTCCTTCTCCTCGCCGTTCCCCTTTGCATTCAACAACTCCTCAAAATGCTCCTTCGACATCTCCTTAAGTTTTTCTTTTTTATCCACCTCATGTCCATTCTTGTCAACCATTAACACTCTCTTTTCTCTGCTCCTTCTTCTACTCTTAACAATTTTATACATCACTTTATTACTCCCCTCACTATCTTGTTTGCTGTCCTCTTTCTTGCTTAATACATCTCCCCTGACCTCAGCTGGAACCACTACCTGAAGGCCCTATTCTTCTTACCCACTGCCGCTCTCACTTCCTCATTTCACCAAGGGGTGATACATCCTCTCCCCCAAGCCAACCAGTTCTCCCCCTTTTTGTCCCTAAATGGTAAAAGTGAAACCACCCACCCGACCGATCCAGTGAAGTCGGAGTATCCACTTACCCCATCTGGCAGAGAGGAAGCGAACTACGTCCACCACCAAGAGGCCGCGGGAAAAGGCTTCTAAGTGACGAGAGGAATAGATTATAATTGACATAGATAATTATAATGTATATGTTGTTAGGATATATTTGTAAGGTTTTTCCTTCCAATCATCACTGTATATTAAGAATAAGAATACCTTAGAGATTAAGACCATAATATGTATTATTAATCTTATTTCACTAATAAAATTCTGTATGCTTTAAAATGGACCTGACAGATCTAATCAGCCTGAATGGCTAGAAAAGACTGACCAGTATATCTAATAAACAAGTATTGGAGAAACACTGTCATGTATCTCCTCTGGGTATGTGTCAATCCCGCGGTGGCTCCCCTGCTACTTTCTCAGAGATACATTCTGACTCCAGGATTGATCATCTCTCACATAGTCGAGGCAGGAGTTTTCCCCAGTCATCTAGTTCAAGTACTTCCTTGTAATCTTGACTCTCTGTTCCAACATGTGCAACGACTACTGTCACACTCTGCCCACACAGATCTTCTTCAAACTCGTCCTTCTCACCTGTGGGGCATACACCTGGACTATTTCCATGCTCGCACCCTTCACTCCTATTACTAATCTCCTTTAATTCTTCCCTTAGAATATCTTTAATATTTAGTAGAGATGGGCCACTTGAATCTTTGAATCCTCAAATCCATCGAATCCTGACAAGTATTCGAGATATGAGGATTCGGTGTTTTACTGGATTTGATGGTTGAATCTTTCCCCTCATATAGCATAATATTTTGAATTCAAAAATTATTTATGCCTACTTTAAAAGCACAACTTAATCTGTAATCATTATTTTGTCGGACAAAAGAGATAAACATGAATAAAATCTTCTTTAAAATAATTGTAAGGTGTAGAAAATCTAACGTGCCTAGTACCCTACCCTCCCACCTCTATGGGAAACTTGGACTCAACCGTTTCAGCACATGCTCACTTCTAAAACTTTCACCTCACAAACAATCTTGTAAATATTTTAATGAACACATTAAAACTCTTCTAAAACAAATTACAGCTTTGTTTTTAACAGAAATAAGAACACAATACACACAATACAAAGTCAGCCGCCATGACGTATATGTTTAGCCAGAGTGATGATTAAATAAACATGAATTACTTCTTACTACCCAACTGGTTTTAATTATCTACAACTATTCAAAGAACCCCAATTTATTGCATACGATCCTTAAGTTAAATATTTTGTTGGGTTTTATGAAAAATAAATACTGTCAACAGTCAGATATTGATAAAACTGTTTATTTATGCCTACCGGCGTACATATTGTATTTCGATTGTTTGTTTAGAATCGATTCAGGTAATTCGATCACTTAGTAAGTGCTATCGAGTTTTAAGAATAAAGTGACGAATTGCTAATTCATAACTTCATTTTTGTTTTTAAATTGATTTTAACTAAGATTTTTTTTAATATGTTATTGAAGTGATTGTAAAAATATTCAAACGTAGTCCTGCCTAATAAAATGGGAATAAACATATTGCAAGAGTCGAAAATATGTTCATGTTTTAAATAGGATGTATTCTCAGAAATAGATATATTGCATGAATCGAATATATTTCTTGTTTTCTACGCGAAGATAAATAATAGATATAAAAGAAAATAATAATAAAACATATTTAGGCATTATTGAGTTCACTATTTCCAATGTATGTTTAATTGTCACATGTTTTTTAGAAACTTAACTCATTCTATCAACACTTTTAAAAATAACTAAGAGACTCAAATTTTGATTGAGTTGATTTTTAAACAATAATATGAGCCTATTAGAGTCTCATCCTTATAGCTCTCCAACCATTGATTAAATATGCTTTGTTTGAAAATACTAGGGTTTGCGACTACCCGGATTTTGAGCGTCGAGCCAAGCTTATCATTAAAGCTCGGGAGCGAGATCTATAGTTTTTTAGCTCTCTCTTGATGTATGTACAAATCGATTTTTAAAAATAATGGTGAGTATGGCTATTTAATTTAGATCATTCGGTAACTTATCAAATTGTTAAAATTGATATTAATCAACAAAAAAAAACTATGTCTTGAAAAAGTGAAAGGAGGTTTTTGATTTAATAAAACATTAGTTGAGTTGTAATGAGAGGTCCTTGAGACATGGTTGGCTAGCAACACCTATAACTCTGACAGACTCCAACGTTGCCGTTCGAGGCACCACGAGAGAGGCCAAGTTGACGTTATTAATTTTGATAGTCCATTTAAAGCACTGCTGAAAAGTATGGAGACATTTAACCTGTCATCAGTTTCAGAAGGCTTGAGAAAAAGCTTGGACTAGTCGCCATTGCTTGAGGCAATTATTTAATATTTTAGTGAAGTCAAGTTCATCTACTTAATTTAGGGCTGATCCAATCAAGAATTATCAAAGCATAAATTCAGATGGTTCCACTGAAAAAGGCATTATAGTCCAAGAACTAAACATGGCTTATACTCTGGTGGTTAGGGCAGTATAGTATTCGAGAGTTTGGAGCTACTACTCTTAAGCTTGCAGTATAATTAAATATTTGTTTCAGCTCTTAAGATAGATTACAATGCTTAGCAACCAGGATATGATTTTAACTATCACCATTAGAATATACTATCACTGTAGGTATTCACTAAACCATGACTAATAATACAGTACATCATTTGAAATAATGAGAATGATTTTACTCTAATTTTTGGTAACATGTTGATCTATTCTTTAAAAAAATACTCACTAATAATGATATACCTGTTTTTGAAAGTCTAGCATGGCTGCAAGATCTAGTAGTTGAGTGTCATGATCTAGTTGTTGAATATGAAACAATACAACTGTGTTGAACGTTTCTCTAGGCGAATTCCCAACAGACTTGATGTGAACCACATGAGATCTTAAGGTTTCACACAATATCTTCACAACATCACTTTCTTCTGCAGCCACAATACACACTTGCTGAATTCTTTCTGAAACAAGGCAGTAGTTATGTGACTACTAGTGTCTGCGATTACATATATTATAAGACAATCAATGCATTGAAATTAATATTTGATTGAGATCATGTAATTATGTGGAAGAAACATAAATGAATGAAAACAAATATCCTAGCAACTTGTTTGTTGTTTTTATGCAAATAAATTAAAACTTCACTAAGTTATGGCATGATATTAAATTGCATTCAATTAATATTAAGTTTAATGAGCATATGGTTCTGGAAGAATAAAAGAAGCCTCTTGAACAAAACGTTGGTAAAATAATGTCTCCAAAATTCCAAATTAGATATTTTTTTATTTGGGAAACAGTTACCGATAACCTTTTAAGGATTGTGTAATCAAAGATCTTTATTAAAGCATAATGTATACTACCAATATAATTATATATATATATATATATATATATATATATATATATATATATATATATATATATATATAAAGCATAATGTATACTACCAATATAATTATATATAATAATATATTATATATATATATATATATATATATATATAAAGCATAATGTATACTACCAATATAATTATATATATATATATAATATATATATTATATATATATATATATATATATATATATATATATATAAAGCATAATGTATACTACCAATATATTATATATATAATAATATATAATATATATTTTATATATAAAGCATAATGTATACTACCAATATAATTATATATATATAATTATATTGGTAGTATACATTATGCTTTAATAAGATCTTTGATTACACAATCCTTAAAAGGTTATCGGTAACTGTTTCCCAAATAAAAAAATATCTAATTTGGAATTTTGGAGACATTATTTTACCAACGTTTTGTGTATATATATATATATATATATATAAAAGTGTGTAAGATACCTGCTATGGAGTATAGAAGTGCTATTGAAATGTAAGGAAGTGGTGTGATTTAGGGCGTGCCCATTGTCACACATGCAGCAGAAACATGGACAATGAATGTAAGAGAGACTAGGAGAGTGGAGGCCATGGGAATGCAGTTTGTGAGGAGCATGTTAGCTGTCATGAGGGGAAACAGGATCAGGAATGAAGTTATCCAGGTAAGAGTTGGAGTACATGAGATAGTAGAGGAAGCAAGGCTGAGATTGTATGGACATGTAATGAGGATGCCAAAGATAATGATGGAGATGATATATAGAGAAAAAATACTACAAGGGAGGCCAAGAAAGAGATGGAAGGAACAGATAACAGAAAGTGTGCAAATGAGGGGAGAAGAATGGAAGTGATTAACCAAAGAAGAATGGTGGAAGGAAATAAGAATCTGTAGGTATTTGACTATATTGACCCAGCCACTGGCTGGAAACATTTGATGATAATGATGATGACATGAATAAGATAAGTGATTATTATTATTTAATAATGAATGCGATCTGCAATACATTTATGATCAACGAATAGTGACCATGTCCTACAACAATATATAAAGAATGTACAGAGTACAAGAATATAAAGTGGTTAGATCAATAATCAAAGGTCTTAAGTTGTTTAACATATGCGTCATAAAGTGAATTTTTCAAAGATATCGACATCACGATTTAATAAAAGTTAAATCATGAATTAAAAATAAAACCCTTGTTAAATTGAATCTACAAACAACTATTGTCAAGGCTCTTTATTAGTTTATTAGTTCAAATTAACACAAATAAATGCAAGTGTCAATGTAATAGATATTAGTAAAATTTCCATACTTAATTGCAAACCCAATTTTGTGAAAGTACAGAAATATTTTTTTAAATAATGGTTTGTAAGCATTGTTATCCCATTTACTGCGGCTTCGCGTGGAGTGGTTTTTGTCTCGTCGAAGTCCAGTTTCCGGGCGACGGTGGTTGTCAGGCGTCGATCTCGTGGGTCCAGTGGATGGGGGTAAGGAAGGGAGATGGGGGAGAAAACAGATAGGTCAGAGTCCCAGCAACACGAAGTCGCGGTGGGAGGTAAGGATCTGTCCCGGCAACACGGAGTCGCGGTGGGAGGCAGGGGAACAGTCCCGGCAACACAGAGTCGCGGTGGGAGGCAGGATAACCATCCCGGCAACACGGAGTCGCGGTGGGAGGTCGGGGATAGTCGGGAAGGATAGGTGACGACGATAAAAAATGCTCTTTCCAAAAAATAATGATGATATATTACTGCTATTGCGTAACGGCGGTTCCCCAGGGTGGGTCACCACTGAAAAATAGCTCCAGAGATCACCGTGTTATATACCCCCCACCACTGCCCGGCCTTGACCAATGGGGAAAACGGGGGCTTCCTATTGGCGCGAGAAACCGTTAGAGACAAAGTCCATCACGCGAGCCAATAGGAAGCGCTGGCGCAGTGAGCAGAGGTGGAGTCGTCACGGACGGCTCAGACAACATGGACTGTGGGCCGGACCGGCAGTAGGGAGGGAGGGTGAAGTGGCCGGTGCAAGTGCGAAGGAAAGAAGGCTGACTGAACAGTGAGGTACATCAATCCCCCACACTGGCTTGCGCACTTGCACACGGGTGACCTCTGGTCTACATAAATTTTACATCAACAAATTATTTATATATGTATCCTTAGGGCTAAGTTAATAATAATTTTAACAGAGATTGGATTCACTAGTTCCTATTGACACAGAAAAAAAAAGTTATTATATGACAAATAAAAATAACGGAAAGACACCACGGCCCTTTATAGGGCCAAAACTATATGTAATAAGGCGGCCCTTCTTAGCGTTACCAGTGAAACAAATCAACACACAATCTGCCCTTTTTAGGGCCAATAAAATATGGCAAAAAAAACGGCCCTTTTTAGGGCCACACTTTGACAGTGTTTACTGAGTGGGGTAATCACAGACGGTGTAGTTTTCGTCACGAACTGAGTTGTGGAACCACGCACCGTGAGGTTCACGTCACTCATTGGGTTGTGTAACCCCGCACCATGATGTTCACGTCACGCACTGTGTTGGGGGAGACACGACCCATTATGTTCACGTCACGCACTGAGTTGGGGGGGGGGGCACGACCCATTATGTTCACGTCACGCACTGAGTTGGGGGGGGGGAATCCCGACCCATGATGTTCACGTCACGCACTGAGTTATGTATCCCACACTGGTTGGTGTGACCACGCATTGTGTCACGCACGGCCCTTGGGTAGCCGTGTGCCCGGTTCTTCGGCCTCACTCTGTCTTGGGAGGTCGGCGAGGTCGAAGTCTGGTACTCCATTCTGCACTACTTGATGGAGGAGGGTCCAGCTCCTTGGTGTCCCCAGAGCTAGTGGGCTCGGGGTCCACTGTTGGGGGTCGTTCTTGTAGCTGTTGCTTCCTGATAAACTCACTGGAGGGTGCGGGACGCAGCTGTTCCCTGTGTATTTTTTTGGATCGACCATTCGGGTAGGTAACCCAGTAGACCCCTCCTCTTCGTTTGCTCACCGGGTAGGGTCCTTCCCATTTGGGGGCAAAGCCGGCGTAGTAGGCCTCTGTTGCGTTAGAGAGGGGTTGGGTGCGGACCAGTACCAAATCACCGTTTTGAAAGGGTTGGGCGGCCCGTGTTGGAGGGTGGGTGTACCGTTGTTGGTAATTGGCTTGATTGACTCGTGCCTGTTCTTCTCTTTGGAGGGTTCCTTGGCTGGGGGGCTCGTTGTCTTACTGCTCTCGTACTGGGGTTTCAAATCTCCACTCCCCGGGCCTGTATAGCGTTCGGCCAAGTAGTAGTTCACTCGGAGACATTCCGGTGGCCCCATTCTTGTGGCATCGTAGATTGAAGGCGATCATAGGCAGGAAGGTATCCCATTCTCGATGATTCTCCGAGATTTGGAGTCGGATTCCCTTCTTTAGTTCCTGGTTCCTTCTTTCCGTGGGGTTGGCTTGGGGTGGTAGATTGGGGTTGTCCAGGCTTCAACATCCCACTTTTGACAGGCGTTCGCCCAAGCTCGGCTAATGAACTGGGGACCATTGTCGGACAGGAGATGTTTTGGGTATCCCCATCGTGGGAAGAATTGTTGTTCCATCGTCTGGATTATCTGTCTGACCTCTGTTGACGCGAGTGGAAATACTTCTACCCATCTTGAGAAGAGATCCGTAATCACTAGGATGAACTTCTTTCCTCTGCGACTTCGGGGGTATGGCCCCATGAGGTCTAAGGCTACCACTTTCCAGGGGCGTTGTGGTTGACGGGGTCTTAGTGGCTCTGCCCCTTGATACCCCCCGGTCTTACGACAGGCACAGAGCATGCAGTTTCGAACGTAGTTGCTGACTTCCGTTCGGAGGCCTTTCCAGGTGTAGCCTCGCTGAATGGCTCGTGTCGTTTCGTCTTCTCCCGGGTGCCCTGCCTGAGGGTGGTCGTGGTATGTCCAAATAACCTGTTGTCGGATTTGAGCTGGAACGATGAGTTTCCATGGTACTTCCTTTCCTTCACGTCTCCAGATATTGTCTCCTTTTACGTAGTGCTCATTCCAAAAACGAGCGTCGGTTGTTTTTGTGGGTGGTCGAGTTTGGGTGTCCAGAGCCTTCCAATGGTTCACTTGAGTTTGTATCTCTGTATCCTTTCTTTGTTCCGCCTTGACCAACTCATGTAAGGGTTCATCTGGGCTTTGTAGGACTAGTAGGGCTTCTGGTTCGGGTGGTGGTAGCCCTGTGACTGAGGGTGGAGTCATCCGGTCCCAGTCTTGAGTCGCTGAACTGGTGTTCTCGCTATCGGGTTGACGTGACAACGCATCAGGTAGATCGTTCAGTTTTCCCGGACAATGTTCTAGGGAAAATTGGAACTCTTGGAGTAGGAGTGCCCACCGCGTTAGCTTGGTTCGTTGATCTTTCATCGTGTTCAGCCAGGTGAGAGCTCGGTTATCAGTGCGTAGTATGAAGGGTTTATCTTCTAAGTAATGTCTATATCTCTTGATGGCCCAGACAATAGCGAGGCACTCCTGTTCGTTGCTGTGGTACCGTCGCTCGGTAGGGGTTAGTGTCGCGCTGGCATGGCTGATGATTCGTTTGCCCGTATCATCTTCTTGGTACAGTACTGCCCCTAGTCCAATCCCACTAGCGTCGGTTTGTAGTGTGAATGTTCGTGATGGATCGGGGCGGCTTAAGGGTGGTAGGTCTCGGAATGCTTCTTTAAGCCTGTGGAGAGCGGCTTCTGTCTTGGAGTTCCATATCCACCGGGATTTGGCTCTTAGAAGTTCGGTGAGAGGTGCTGTTACTTCCGACATCTGGGGCACGAATTCCCGTAGCCAGTTGCAGAGGCCCAGGAGTTGTCGGAGCTGTTTTCGGTTTCTTGGTGGTGGGGCTTCCGTGATTGCCTTGATTGTCTGTGGCTGTGGGGCGTTTCCGTGGCTAGAAACGATATGGCCCAGGTACTCTAGCTCCGTCTTGCCGAACTGGCATTTGGCCAGATTGCAGGTCAGTTGATGGAGCTCAAATCTTTCTAAAACCTTGCTCAAGTGGGTGAGGTGCTCTCCCCATGTCTTTGAGTAGATTATCACGTCGTCTAGGTAGGCGAAACAGAACTGGCCGGTGTACCCTGCTAACACTTCTTGGCTCATCAGTCGCTGGAAGGTACTTGGTGCTCCCTTTAACCCAAAAGGCATAACTGTAAATTGCAAGGTTTCTCCAGTAGGGGTGGTGAAAGCAGTCAGTGGTTTTGAATCGGGGTGTAGGGGAATCTGCCAGTAGCCTGATTTCATATCGAGGGTGGTAAATATTTCTGCGTCTCCCAGATCTCGAAGGGTGTCATGTACGTTGACGGCGGGTGGAGTGACATCGATAGTGGCGGTATTCAGTTGTCGGAAATCAATGCAGAAACGGGGAGTTTTGTCCTTTTTATCCACAATTACAATGGGTGAATTATATTCCGAGTTTCCAGGTTCTATTATCCCCTGGGATTTCATCTCCTGAACCTGGTCTTCAATTAGCGCGCTCTTGGTGGGGGAGTAACGGTAAGGCCGTACCATAATCCGTTGATTATCTTTAAGTCGAATTTGATGATTGATGCTGCGTGTTCTTCGCAGTGGTCCTTGGGTGTTGAAAACTGCTCGGTGTTGGTCTAGTAGTCTGAGTAGTTGTCCTTGATACTCTATTGGGGCGTGTTGTCTGATTTGGTCTTGAGGAACCGGAGGGGGATCCTCATTAAATCTTGCAATCCAGTACAGAGTATGACGCTCTTGTTTTCCAAATAGCACTCGGCTGTTCTCGTAGTCCAGGATTACTTTCTGTTCCGTGAACCATGGTTGTCCCAAAATCAGTGGTTCTCGTAGCTCATCAGATACCAGGAACGTGACGTTGAGTTGTAGCCTTTGCATGGTTATGGGTAAGGTGATCTGGCCTCGGATGGCGAGGTTACTCCCAACCTTGGCTATGTGGATGGGTGTGGGGAAAGGAATTAAATTATTCCGGTTTGAAGGGGTAAGGTGTTGGTATAGAATAAAATTAGCAGTAGCCCCGGTATCTAAGAGGGCTAGTAGAGGACCATGAGGAGTTTCACACAGAACCCTGGGGAGTGGTTGGGATGTTGAGGGGTTGACGCTGTTGATTACTGGTGGCGGCCCTGGTTCCTGTCTCCCAGAGGCGGGGCCCTGTTGTCCTCTGGCTTGGCGTTTCCCGATCTGTCTTTCTCTGGGTAGCGTTGATTTAGCCCTGGGCAGTCCCGGTGAAAGTGGTACCCTGGGCAGTGGTAACATTTTGGAGGTCGTGGGTCAGCTGCAGTTGTTGGGGTCTTGATGGAGCGTGTCGTCCCTGTTGCCGGATTTTTAGCCAGGTCACGTTCCACAGATACAGCCCTAGTTATAAGTTCTTCTAATTCTTGAGGGTGTGGGGCTCGCAGAAAAGGTCTTAGTCCTGGTCGGACCAATTCAATTAACAGTGGTATTATCTCTGATGATGGCGTTGTGGGGGACAAGCGTTGATGCAATCGTACCTTGTGTCGAAGGAATATCTCGACGGGTTCAGACTGGGCCTGTTCCTTTCCGTACAGCTCCGCGTGGAGAGAGGCTATGGTGGTTGTACTGGCGAAGTGGTGCGTTAGTCTTTGTTTGAACTCTTCCCAAGTTGTAATATACTCGCCATAAAGCTTCCACCACTGAGCGGCGGTGTCTTTAAGCTGCCTTTGGGTAGTATGTACCCATTCTAATGGGTCTATTTGAGCGGTCCTGAGCTGAACCTCACAGCGTTGAGTAAAAGTAGTAGGGTCTTCATGTCCTCGACCGTGAAAATCTGGTAGAGTTGGTAGGTGGTAAGGGCTTGAACATGGGCGTTGGTAGGTGGTAGTCAAGTGTGGCCGGTATGGTGGTGCGCTGGCGCTTGATGAGGTGGGTCGTTGGCATGGTGGGCAACGGAAGAAGAGGCCCCTCAGGTCTCTGGTTCATTTTTCCAGCCCAGACACTGGTAATGGTAGTATTGTCTACAGTCCTCACAGACAATCTCTGGGCCGTCTTCGCCAGTACAGGTTAACCCTGGGCAATATCGTACTTCCACTGGTGTTTCGGTGCAGGTGGTGCAGCGGTAGGCTGGTTCAATGATGTCACGTGGCTCGTCTGCCCAGCCAATGCAAAAGCGGTGATAGGGCTTTTGGCAGTTCGCGCAGGTTACATAATGTCGATCCCCTGCTGTGGTACATGATGGGTGGGTGCACTTTTGACTCCTGGTCATTACCATCTTGTCTGCTTTGGTGGGGTCGTCTTCTTTGGTGGGGTCGTCTTCTTTGGTGGGGTCGTCTTCTTTGGTGGGGTGTTTCTTTGGTGGGTCGTCTTCTTTGGTGGGGTCGTCTTCTTTGGTGGGGTCGTCTTCTTTGGTGGGGTCGTCTTCTTTGGTGGGGTCGTCTTCTTTGGTGAGGTGTCTTCTTTGGTGGGGTCGTCTTCTTTGGTGGGGTCGTCTTCTTTGGTGGGGTCGTCTTCTTTGGTGGGGTCGTCTTCTTTGGTGGGGTCGTCTTCTTTGGTGGGGTCGTCTTCTTTGGTGGGGTCGTCTTCTTTGGTGGGGTCGTCTTCTTTGGTGGGGTCGTCTTCTTTGGTGGGGTCGTCTTCTTTGGTGGGGTCGTCTTCTTTGGTGGGGTCGTCTTCTTTGGTGGGGTCGTCTTCTTTGGTGGGGTCGTCTTCTTTGGTGGGTCGTCTTCTTTGGTGGGGTCGTCTTCTTTGGTGGGGTCGTCTTCTTTGGTGGGGTCGTCTTCTTTGGTGGGGTCGTCTTCTTTGGTTTGGTGGGTCGTCTTCTTTGGTGGGGTCGTCTTCTTTGGTGAGGTTGTCTTCGTTGGTGAGGTTGTCTTCTTTGGTGAGGTTGTCTTCGTTGGTGAGGTTGTATTCGTTTGTGAGTTCGTCTTCTTCGGTGAGTTTTCTTTGGTGAAGTCGTCTTCTTCGGTGAGGTTGTTTGGGCGCCACCGGGTTTTGTTCACTCCCAGAAGTGTTGTGCGGTGTTCTGGGGTCGTGTAGTCGGTCCGTTGGACATCCGTCCTGTGTCTTGATTGGCCCCACGTTTAGGCGCCAGAACTGTTATCCCATTTACTGCGGCTTCGCGTGGAGTGGTTTTTGTCTCGTCGAAGTCCAGTTTCCGGGCGACGGTGGTTGTCAGGCGTCGATCTCGTGGGTCCAGTGGATGGGGGTAAGGAAGGGAGATGGGGGAGAAAACAGATAGGTCAGAGTCCCAGCAACACGAAGTCGCGGTGGGAGGTAAGGATCTGTCCCGGCAACACGGAGTCGCGGTGGGAGGCAGGGGAACAGTCCCGGCAACACAGAGTCGCGGTGGGAGGCAGGATAACCATCCCGGCAACACGGAGTCGCGGTGGGAGGTCGGGGATAGTCGGGAAGGATAGGTGACGACGATAAAAAATGCTCTTTCCAAAAAATAATGATGATATATTACTGCTATTGCGTAACGGCAGTTCCCCAGGGTGGGTCACCACTGAAAAATAGCTCCAGAGATCACCGTGTTATATACCCCCACCACTGCCCGGCCTTGACCAATGGGGAAAACGGGGGCTTCCTATTGGCGCGAGAAACCGTTAGAGACAGAGTCCATCACGCGAGCCAATAGGAAGCGCTGGCGCAGTGAGCAGAGGTGGAGTCGTCACGGACGGCTCAGACAACATGGACTGTGGGCCGGACCGGCAGTAGGGAGGGAGGGTGAAGCGGCCGGTGCAAGTGCGAAGGAAAGAAGGCTGACTGAACAGTGAGGTACATCAGCATGAGATTTAATTTGGAACACTTTAACTAGTATGAAGATGTGTCACTGAGAAGGATAAATATTCAATTTGATAATGCCTTGCAAATGGTTAACTTACTAAAATAATTACAAAATAAATGTTATGAAGAAATTAGAGTGAATAAATTAAATATAGATGGCACTAATAAAGTTTTGAAATTATATTTGCAGATATAAGAAACATTAACGCATTATATATCATTAAAGAAAAATCAAAAAAGTAAACAAATTGGTTTGGAAAAAACATTCTCAAGAAATGTTAAAGAAACCCTGTAGGAATTTTATATCTACCTTTGAGACATCCCAAAGCAGCATAAATATCTTTCTTGTGTGTGACCTTCCAGAGTTGTTCAGGGCCCGGGATTAGGAGAGCTTTCACACCAACATAAGAAAGAACCAGGTGAAGACATTCAGTGCCAGTGTCTAGATCTTCCTCACTGCTCTGAGAATAAGAACAGATATAATGTAACTTGTTATAGATGTACCACAATGTTCTTAAAACAAAAACAAACCTTTAGAGCCGTTTCACATGACAACTATCACCGTCAACTATCGCTGAGCCCTTTCACACAAGGCAACAATTACCGGTAAACTTTTGCTTTGTAAAAAAAAATCAGTACCAACTTAACCAGAATACACGAAAAATAGGTCAGTTATTAGGTATTTGGAGGACGAGGTTCTTTTTTGTGGCTCTTTAAATCTAGAACAGACACCACCAAGCCCCCAGACACCAATTCATCACTGTGAAAGGGGACATCCACATTTCATCAATGATACATTTTGACCATGCTGGGAATCGAACCCGAGACCCTTTGGCTCAGTGGCAGACACAGTACCGATAAAGTTATGGAGTCGAACAATATAATTTTAATCACACTTTAATTGTCAGAATGTTCTTTCAGTGGAATTGATGGTACTTTAATGCCTTAATATAAAACAATTCAATATAAATGTTTAATAATAATAATAATAGTAAAAAATATGGGAATATCTTTGAAAAGGGTTGAGCGCTATGGGTGAAAATCCCTAATCACTCTAAATTACTTATGATCAGCTTAAATAAATTTCTAGTGAAGTATGTAATAATTATAAATATTTATTAAAGACTATGTATGCAGTCAAAACCAACCAACAATAGATAACCTTCCGTACCACAAATAAAATTCAGCATATGCTTGGAGGTTGGCACCACTTGAGATACTGGCCGGTGATTGTTGCCCTGTGTGAATGACACCATATAAACATGTGATTAACCGTGAGTTATTCCTCTATAAGCACACACCTGTACACATATTTAAGAACAACAAACAAATACATATGCAAAGGGTCTAATTATTTGAAGATGTAAGCTCCACCAAATCTTGTGCCACATGCATGTGGTACACACTTGTAGGCTATGTCGTCGTCATCATCATCATCATCATCATCATCAAATGTTTCTAGACTGTGGCCAGGTCAGTTCCTATATCCTTTCACAATTCCTCTCCTCTCGATTGCATACATTTTGTTATCTGCTCCTCCCATCGCTTTCTTGACCTACCTTGAAGTCTTTTTCCTACATACTTCATTTTCAACATTTTATTTGGTATTCTCTCTTTAACCATCCTCATTACATGTCCATACAATCTCAGCCTTGCTTCCTCTACTATCTCATGTACTCCAACTCTTACCTGGATAACTTCATCCCTAATCTTGTCTCCCCTCATGACAGCTAACATGCTCCTCACAAACTGCATTCCCATGGCCTCCACTCTCCTAGTCTCTCTTACATTCATTGTCCATGTTTCTGCTGCATGTGTGACAATGGGCACATACTACGCCATACACAATACTTCTTTACACTTCAAGGGCACTTCTCTTCTCTATAGCAGGTCTCTTACACACCTATAGAACAACTCTCCATAGCAGGTCTCTTACACACCTATAGAACAACTCTCCATAGCAGGTCTCTTACACACCTATAGAACAACTCTCCATAGCAGGTCTCTTACACACTTATAGAACTGCACCGCCTGGGGCGATGCTTAGGACATACATGTTAAATATAAGTAATGAGAACAAGAGGAGATTATGATTAATAAATTTAATGATTGAGTATACATGATCAAACAGATATTTGACATATTGCACTAATATCTCAGTAAGTACGTAGTAAAATAACAATGAAGTAATGAAGTGTGGCAGGCTTGCCTAAGTATTGGCCACAAGGGGGCGAGAAGCGCCGAGATAATAACACACCGCAAAACGTGGTGTTATTCATTCTGCCATTTACATGTCAAGTTGGCCTTGTAGGCAGAGTAAGTGCGTACCTCAGGCAAGTTCTGGTTTAGCTATACAAGAGAGCCCTTGATACATATATACTGTCCTCATCAGAGTACCAAAATAGCTACTTGGACATATCAAGGTCCACGGGCCAATCGAGGACGAGACGCGTCCCACTGGTTGAGCACCCGCAGGGTGAGCAACACCACAAAAATCTAACAATGAATAAGTAACAACTGCAGTCGAGCCTGAGGGGCAAGACGGCCCACTGGCAGTGTACATGCAAAGTGAGAGGAGCCAAACAATAACAACACTATACCGCGGGCCAATCATGAAAGTC